>PVIU01009726.1:0-74437 GCA_004026605.1 Ondatra zibethicus
CTTCTGCATTGCTGGTGGGAATGCAAGCTGGTACAACCCCTTTGGATGTCAGTGTGGCGATTTCTCAGAAAATTAGGAAACAACCTTCTTCAAGACCCAGTAATACCACTTTTGGGTATATATCCAAAGGATGCTCAATCGTGCCACAAGGACATGTGCTCAACTATGTTCATAGCAGCTTTGTTTGTCATAGCCAGAACCTGGAAGCAACCTAAATGCCCCTTGACTGAAGAATGAATGGATAAAAAAAATGTGGTACATTTACACATGCATCAGTAAAAAACTAATGACATCTTGAAATTTGCAGGAAAATGGATGGAGCTAGAAAACATTATTTTAAGTGAGGTAACCCAGACCCAGAAAGACAATTATCACATGTATTCACTCATAGGTGGTTTTTAAACATAAAGCCTACAAACCACAATCCCAGAGAACTTAGACAACAATGAGGACACTAAGAGAGACTTACATAGATCTAATCTACATGGGAAATAGAAAAAGACAAGATCTCCTGAGTAAATTGGGAACATGGGGACCTTGGGGGAGGGCTGAAGGGAGGAAGGGGAGAGGCAGGGAGGGGAGCAGAGAAAAATGTAGAGCTCAATAAAAATCATTAAAAAACAGAGTAGGGGTAAATCCTGGTGCCACTGCCAGTGGCCCCACAGTCTACACTATACAACTGTCAACCACATTCAGAGGGTTTAGTTTGGTCCTATGCTGATTCCTTCCCTGTCCAGCTGGAGTTGGTGAGCTCCCATTAGCTCAGGTAGATTGTTTCAGTGGGTGTACCCATCATGGTCTTGACCTTTTTGTTCATATTCTCACTCCTCCCTCTCTTTGACTGGACTTTAAAAGCTCAGCCATAGTTGCTTTTCTAAGGACGCCAATATCTATTTTAAATATATTTATGATTAATTTAAACATACATTAAGATTATTTAAATTTTTAATTATTTTTTAAATTAAAATATTTTTAAAATATTTTTTTTTTGGTATGAGTGTTCTGTCTGCATGTATGCCTGCATGCCTGAAGAAGGCACCAGATCTCATTATTGATGGCTGTGAGCCACCATGTGGTTGCTGGGAATTGTTCAGGACCTCTGAGAGAGCGGTCAGTGCTCTTAACCTCTGAGTCATCTTTCCAGCTTCCTTATTTTTTAATTTTTACAAATATTTTAGTTTTAACTTTATATGTATGAGCATTTTGCTTGCATGTATGTCTATATATGATGTGTGTGCCTGGTGCCCAGGATGTCAGTTCTCCAGGAACTGGAGTTGCAGACAGTTGTGAGCCACCTATGGGAATCAAATCCAGGTTCTCTGGAAGAGCAGTCAGTGAGCCAGTGCTGTTAACTGCTGAGCCATCTCTCTAGCTCTATTTTTATTTTTTAGGCTCATGGTTCTGGCTGACCTGGAACTTGCTATGTAGACCTTGAACTCACAGAGATGCACCTGCTTCTGTCTCCTGGATGCTAAGCCACATTAATTTTTTTTTTAAAGCTAGTTTTCCCTGCAATGGTTTCTGCTGGCTGTGGTGTTGTGCACACATAGGATGTGGTGAAGAGGCAGAGGCAGGAGAATTATGAGTTCAAGGCCAGTCTTGATCACACTTTGTTAAAGCCAGCTTATCCACACAATACCATCAACAAAATCTTTAATCCTCTATTTTTATATTTATTTTTATGTGTATAAGTGTTTGCTTGTGTAAATGTATGTGCACCACAGGCATGCCTGGTGCTGATGGAGGCCAGAAGGGGGCATCAGATCCTCTGCATTGGAGTCTCAGACAGCTGTGAGGTGCCGCCTGAGTGCTCTGCAAGAGCAGACAGCATTCTTTTTTTAAAAAATATTTTATTTATCTATTTTTATCTTATGTGCATATTTGTTTGTGTTAGGGTGTCAGACCTCCTGGAACTGGAGTTACAGACAGTTGAGAGCTGCCATGTGGGTGCTGGGAATTGAACCTGGGTCCTCTGGAAGAGCAGACAGTGCTCTTAACTGCTGAACCATCTCTCCAGTCCCCAGACAGCATACTTAACCATGGAGATATCTCTCCACCCTCTGATCTTTACTTTTAAATAAATTTAAAATAAACAGTCACACAGTGTGGGAAAGGTTCTAGTGATATGACCTTGTGAGGGAAGATCTAGGGTGTTTTTCATTGACTGGAGCCTGGGTTAATGGCTTTCAGCTTCCACAGCTGTATCCCATGCTTTGAAAATGTCTGATGCTGAGGTTGGATTTCCGATTAATTATGTCAGACCTCTAGGATAAGATTCATAAATCAGCATTTGTGGAACACACACACACACACACACACACACACACACACACACACTGCCTCCTTGGATGATTCTAAAGTTGTCAAATTTGTGAATAACTAACTGATCTTAACTGGGGATGATAAAATTGATTCAATTTGAAAAACTGGTTTGTGTTTGTGGACTTCAAAAATCATGTTTGTTTCAATTCTAGAGTTGGTTTTTGTTTGCTTGTTTTGTTTTTTGTTTTTCGAGACAGGGTTTCTCTGTCTGCTTTGGAGCCTGTTCTGGCACTAGCTCTGTATACCAGGCTGGCAGAGATCCGCCTGCCTCTGTCTCCCGAGTGCTGGGAGTTATACAGCGGGAAAAGTTTACTCACAAAGGCAGCAGAAGCAAGTGGTACCGGTTTCAAAGTCCCTGTTTTAGATGAACCAGGGTAAGACGGGCACAAACCTTAGATCCACAGATACTCTTAGAAAAGGAAAAAGGTTACTTACTAGCAAAAAGTACAAGGAAAACAAGCAGCCAAATGCAAGCCTTAGAGGAAAAACAACCGGGTTACCAGTGTAGACGGTTCCTAGAAATAACTTTCTGTGATCCTCATGCAGAGGCTATAAACATCTCGTTAGCTGAGGCACAACCGAGGGAAGTTAAATTCCTATTGTTTGGGGAGTTGGAATACGTCAGGATGGGCGCACATTTTGGGTTCTCGCACTCAGTTTACTTAAATACTCAGTCTGTCCGCGAGCTACCCGAGCCAAACCTGCCGGGCGCGGGAGCCGAACCGTCTGCGCACGCGCGAGCGGCGCGCGGGTCCTTGTGGGAAGGCTCCGGCGTCTGACGGCGGCGTGTGACGCCGCGCGTCTCCCTGGCTGCGGTGGGTGTGTGGTGACGGCCGGGGCGGTGAGCACGCTTTCCCGTGACCGCCGGCTGCAGGGGCGCTCGGGGTGCCGGGCGGGAGCGCGGGGCCGGCCTGCGTTTGGCCGGGGGTAGGCGGCGGCGGTGGCCGGGCAGGAGGCTGCGCGGCGGGTTCCTGAGTGGGCTCCGCGCGCCGCCGAGGCCTGCGCGTTCGGCCTGGCCGGGAGCCGGCTCTCCGTCCCGGCTCTACGGTGGGCGCCTCGGAGCCGCCGTCCGGTCGCCTCCTGTTGGCCAGGGTGTGAGGGTATTTCCCCCAGGCGCTGGACGTTTCTGGTTGCCCGCGGAATGATTCCCGTCTGTAGCCCGGGCTGCCGTAGGTCCCGCAGGGCGGGTGGGTGGCGGAAGAAGAGCTTTCGGCCCTGCAGCATTTCATGCTCCTCTCCCCGCCGCCCCCCGTAGCTCTGGCCGTCCTGCAATAAACTTTGTAGTAGAACGGGCTGGCCTCCAACCGGCTGTCTCTGCCCCCTGAGTGCTGGGATTAAAGGCATGCAGCATCATCTCACGGCTAGTTATTTATTTAACTCATTTCAGGGTCTTGTTTCGATTTGTACTGGTTTGTCTCCAGCAAAAGCATTATACTAGTTTTGTTTATGAACGAAATGCATGTGCATAACCAAATGTGTACACTGCTTGAAGCTTAAACTGTGTTGTTGAGGTTGAGTCAGAAGATCCATTGCACCCCAAACAGTCTCTTTTTAGTGGGGAGAAAAAGCTGTTACAACTCCACTCTCATCCCCATAGCTTGTCTACCTTAAAGTACCCAGTCTTATCACTTTATCCCTTTTCATCCATCCATCCATCGATCTATCTATCTGCAGTCTTCAGGGTTGAACTTAGCATATTTTTCAATTGTTGGCAAATGCTAACCCTTTAAAAATTATTCTTAGGCAGGGTCTGTTAAGTTGTCCAGTTGACCGTAATTTGTAATGCACCCTCTACCTCCTGAAGAGCTGGAATAGAAAACAGTGGCTAGCTGTACCCAGCAGTAGTCTTCGTGTGCCTTCAGTGGATCGAGTCTTAACATTATTAAATGCAAAGTTACCCTAGTCCCGTATAATTTATTTTGGGGAGCATGGGGACTTTGGGAGAGGGTTGAAGGGGAGGGGAGAGGCAGGGAGAGGAGCAGAAAAAAAAATGTAGAGCTCAATAAAAAAAATATGTTATTTAATTTTTATCCTTAAAAAGCCCTATGTATATTGTCATTCTTTATAGGACCTTTTCAGGTCTGCGCTCATGTAGCATTTGGCACTGCTGACCTTTCCCACAACAAATTTTTTCAGGTCTTTGGTGACAGTGCTCTCATATCCTCTCAGCTCTCTAGGTACTGATGCCTAGTTTTTCTGATGTTGCCATCTCTTCCTGTTCCCTAAGTGTTACTGTTCTTCAGGCTCTGTCCAGTTTCCTGTTTTAAGTATTCCATCAGTTACAGTGGCTAAGCATGTTCAAATGCATGAGTTTCTACCTTTATTAATGTTGGTATTGCCAGGCGGTAGTGGTGCAAACCTTTAATCCCAGCTCTAGAGAGGCAGAGGCAGGTGGATCTCTATGACTTTGAGGCCAGCCTGGTCTACAAAGCGAGTTCCAGGGCTGCTAGGACTATTATACAGAGAAACCTGGTCTCGAAAACAAAACAACAACAAAAACTTAGTGCTGGTGTCACCCACATTTATCTCCAGTCCTTTACCACCTGGTTATCTTCTGACGACCCCTAAGCACTCATATTCAACAGTCCAGACTGAACTCATTCTGCTATTGTTCCCTCTCTTTTAAAATTGCTTTTCTTTTTCAAAAATTTTAATTGTTTTCTACTGTATGTGTATTTGATGTGTGGTGGTGCTTGCATGTGCTGTGGTACACATGTCAGAGAACAACTTTGTGGAGCTTGTTTTCTCTTTGCACCTTTATGTGGGTACCAGGATTGGTCATAAGTTGTCAGGCTTGAGTGGCAACTCCAGTCATTGAGCCACCTTGCTCAAAATTTCATTTCTCGACTCAAAATGACATTACCAGTTACCAAGCAGAAGTCTAGAACATCATTTAAATCTTTATTTCCCAGTTTCTCATCTAAGCAGTCATCAAGTTATTTTTTTTTTACCCGTTAGTCCCTTTACATGGCCTTTAGAACGTAACACCCCATGGCCTGGCATTTCAGGATCTGTCCCGTGTCCACTTCTAACCTCTTCATTCCCTTGGCCTTCTCTCAGCTGCCTTTTCCTTCCTGTTACTCCTTTAACTGGCCCACTTTTTAAAGCCCATCTGAGGTTTGAACACTTAGTCAATTCTACTATTTTACCCTCTGACTTATGTTTATGCCACGCCATCATAGTAGTGACCAACAAACTTGGCAGTGTCCCGTGTCCCTGCATTTAGAAAGGTAGGCATGTTCTTCCTGGGGCCTTGTTGAGCACCTCAGGGTGACCTTGGATCTTTGACACTACTGCCTCAGTCTTCTGAGGGTTGGCCTCACAGGCACGTACCACTACACCAGGTTTAAATGCAGTTTTCTGTTTCACAGTACCATTAAATTATGATGGGTTTATGGTGATGCATCTCCATTTTGAATTTAAGCATCTGTCATTCCAATTCTTTCCATAGGGTGTGTACTCAAAGCTTTGCAGGTCAGAATGACTTCAACAAGTAAAGCCATTGAGTTACAGCTACAAGTGAAACAAAATGCAGAGGAATTGCAAGATTTCATGAGGGATTTAGAGCACTGGGAAAATGACATTAAACAAAAGGACCTGGAACTAAGACGACAAAGTGGTGCTCCTGAAGAGGTAAGTGAAGGTTTCCATTAGTATAGCTTGTTATTAGTGTGCGTACAATGTATGTGTGCGTGCACGTGTGCCAGCATGCACAGGCATGATTAGAAGTCAGAGGGCAGCTCCCTGGAGTGGGTTCTCTGTGTGTTCCAGGAACTGAACTTGAGTCATCAAGCTTGCAACAAGCACTTTTGCCTGCCAAGCACTTTACTGATCCAGAAATTTATTTTTTTAAAAAAGCGTGACCTTGTAAAATGTGTTCTGAAAAGCCTGAAATTGCCTGTAATTTTAGTACTCAGTAGGTGGAGGCAGAAGGCTCAAGAGTTCAAGGTCCTCCTTGGCTATGTAGAGAGTTTGAGTCTAGCCTGGGCTACATGAGATCCTGTTAACAAAACATAAAAAAATGCTGAGATTGGAGTGGTTTATGTCGCCATTAACATTTTCAGAGACTCTGCTTACCGAGTTTGAATAATGTGTTAACTATCATAAGATATTCTAAATATTGGTGTTTATTGAAAGGATAGTCATGTGATAGAACTTTGTTTTGTGTGGGTTTGGTTTTTTTTTTTTTTGAGACAGGGATTCCGTGTTGCCCTGTCTGTCCTGGAACTAGTTCTGTAGACCAGGCTGGCCTTGAACTCACAGATTCCTGAGTGCTGGGGTTAAAAGCGTGTGCCACCACACCTAGTTAGGTTGAGCTGTTTGCATTAAGCCAGTGTGTTTAAGTCTGTTAGGTTTTCCTGCTGTATGTAGCAGTGTAAGCATGCCAGGTTGCCTTTGAACTTGTGCTCCTTTATCCTACTAACTGAAATCAGGAAGGTTTTGAAGTTTGAATTTAGAGTTGTAAATTTAAAGGCATAATTCAGACTTCAGGTTAATGCTTTTGTGATTGAACAATCTGCAGCATTCATCAAATAATGAGTTGAACTTACCATCACTGCTTTTTTTTCTTGTATGTGTTTTGTATGCCTAGGTGTGCATGCTCATGCATGTGCCCATGTGGTACATGTCTCAGCTCCTTGTATTTGGACACAAGGTCTTTCAGTGACCTGCCATACCCTGTGTTCTAGTGGCTAAGCTGACCGGCCTGAGAGCTCCTGAGATCTGCTTGTCTCTGTTTCTCCCTGCAGTCACAGGCATGCGTGGCCATGTCTCTTTAACCTGGAGGCTGGGGATTCAGACTCAGGTCCTTTTGCTTGCATAGCAAGTGCTCTTACCCACCGAGCCATTTCTCCAGTCCCCATAATCAATACTATAAAATGAAGCATTTGAAAATTAAATTGAGAAAAAAATTTTGTATTTGAAAATATCATTTTTAGTGCCGGGCATGGTGGCACAGACCTTTAATCCCAGCACTTAGGAGGCAGAGGAAGGCAGATCCCTGAGTTGGAGGCTTGGTCTACAGTGAGTTACAGGATAGCCAGGCATATACAGAGAAACCCTGTCTCAAAAACAAAAAAACAACAAAAAAGAAAGTATCATTTAGTGATAACTTCATACATTGTTAGTATACAAAAATAACAAAGTGTTAAAGTGCTCAAGGCTTTTGTTTTTCTTTCTCTTGTCTAGAATTTACCTCCTATTCGAAATGGGAATTTTAGGAAAAAGAAGAAAGGCAAAGCTAAAGATTCTTCCAAAAAAACCAAAGAGGAAAACGCAAAAAACAGAATAAAATCTTTTGACTATGATGCCTGGGCAAAACTTGATGTAGTAAGTTTATTTAGTTATGTACTTCTTAGTAGTTAGATAAACATTTCTTGGCATAGATACTAGTCACAGATTACACAAAAAATAATAGTGTCTGTGTGGCCTGTGTTTTTCTCTCTTTTTGTGGTGGGGAAGATGTTTGTTCTAATGTGGTTCAGGCTAGTTTTGAACTTGTGATTCTCTTGCCTCAGCTTCAGGAGTGACATGATACATCATTGACAGGTACGTACCACCATGTCAGCTGCAATGCAAGCACATGTCTTAGTTTGCTTCTCCACTACTGTGATGAAGTACTGACCAAAAGCTAGCTGTTCAAGGAGGAAAAGGCTGGTTACAGCTTAAAAAGTGCATCATCAGAGGAAGCCAGGGAGGAGTGGAAGCATAGAGGAACATTGCTTACTGACTTACTCTCAATAACTTGCTCAGTCTGCTTTCTTCTTCTTCTTCTTTTTTTTTTTAAATTTGTTGAGACTCTTTATAGCTTTGGAGCCTGTCCTGGAACTCACTCTGTAGACCAGGCTGGCCTTGAACTCGCAGAGATCCACCTGGCTCAGAAGTTAAGTGCACTGATTGTTCTTATAGAGGTCCTGAGTTCAATCCCCAACAGTCACATGATGGCTTACGACCATCTGTAAGGAGATCTGATGCTCAGTCTGTTTCTTATGCAAACCTGGACCACCTGCGCGGGACTGGTTCTGCCCATAGTGACATTAATAAAAAGATTACCCCACAGACTTGCCAGCAGGCCAGTCTGATGGAGGGCTTTACTTTTCTAGGTCTGAGATATGTAGTATGAGGGCCTGCTAGTTGGGGTTTCTGGCCTCCCATGAGGTCCCACAGCTGACATGTCCCAAAGAAATTCACAGAGAGGTCTCTAGAAGATTATAAACTGATTGGCCCATTAGCTCATGCTTTTTATTAGCTCTTGTAGCTTGTATTAACCCATTATGCTTATCTATGTTAGCCATATGGCTCAGTACCTTTCTCAGCGGGGCAGGTCACATCCTGCTTCTTCCATGGTCTGGAAGGAATGCCAGGAGAGCTTCCTGCTGCCCAGAATTCTCCTGGTCTAATAGCTCCACCTCTACTTCCTGTCTGGTTGACCCACCTATACATCCTGGCTAATGGCCAATCAGCATTTATTTAAATCATGATTGACAGAATACAGACAATTCTCCTGCACCAGAGATAGCTACTGAGTACTGTGTGTATCTTATTTCCCATATATGACTCACACAATGATAAGACATACTTTGCTTCAGAACCTATCCCAAGGCTCCAGACATCTACTGTCACGTTTGCGAAAGCGAACCTATTAGCTAGTTAACCTACCTTATTCTGGACTCACACTTCTTAAAGTGATGTGGTTAGAAGTGTCTATATTGGGGTAGAGATGTGACAACCATATTTAGAATATATTTTTTTGTTGTTTGTAAGATTTATTTAGTTTTGTGTGTATGTGTGTTTTGTTTGCATGTATGTAAATGTACCACTTGTGTACAGAGACCTGAAGACAGAGTCAAATTTTCTGGAACCAGAGATAGGTAGTTGTGAGCTGTGAGTGCTGGTCCTCTGCAGGAGCATCAAGTACTCTTAATGGCTGAACCATCTCTGTCATCATCAATGCCCTGGCAGTGCCTAAGCATGCATGGGCAGTCCGTTTACGGCGGTTCTCCAGTTGTTCATACCCTGGGCAGTCCTAGAAGCTCGTGTTATTGTCACACCCAAGGTTCCACAGTCCTCCTCTATGCTGTCTATCCAATGTTTTTTGGGCTTCCTCCTTGCTTTATTCCGTGCACTCCTCTAAGCAGTGCTATCTTTGGGTATCGCCATCATTCATTCTCCTAACATGGCCGAAGTATTTCAAGCACTGTTGCCGTATCCTGTAGTTTACTTCCTTCTGTAGATGGAGATGTTTCTTAATGTCATCTCTTTGTGTGATACCTAAAATCCTCCTGAGACATGCCATCTCAAACACATCAGCTGCTGTTCTGAGGAGCATTTCATTGTCCAGTTTGCAGAATTGTAAAGAAGGCAGCTCAAGACAAGTGTCTCATATACTTGCAATTTTGTTGTTGTCGTTATGTCTCTTGCTGACCAAACCTTTCCTAGTGCCTGAAATGCAGCCCTTGCTGTCCCTATCTGCCTCTTGACATCTGAAATAGTTCCCTCCTCTGAACTGAGGTTTCCTCCCAGTTAGACAAAGTTGACTGTTAGCTTTAGGTTCTGATTCTTTATTACAGTGGTGAAATCCTTGTGCTCCCTTCCCAAGTGTTGCATCTCAGTCTTCCTGATGTTTCCTTTCATACCAAGGCTTTCGCTTACTTCCACCACTCTATTTACCATGGCCTGCAGTTCATTTGGACTTTCAGCAAGTAGTACTGTATCATCGGAACTGAAATGCAAGTTATTGATTTCACACACCACCTATCTGCATGCCAATCTCCTCAACCTCCAGGGCTGTTGCTATTATTAATTCCAGGACTATATTGAAGAGTAGTGGTGAGAGGACGCATCTCTGCAACACTCCTACAATTTTCTTAAACTTATCATTTATTTCTCCACAGACTTTGCAAAGGTGTCTTTATAGGCATTTTCTAGTATTCTTATGATTTCTAGCTTCTCTGTGCACCTGTAGAACCTCATTGTTTCCTAAAGTCCTTTCCTCCAAATGCTATCAATTGCCTTCTTGAAGTTGATGTAATAGATAATTCTTTGCATTTTCTGTCAGTTGCCTCAAAGTAAAGATCTGCTCAGTTTTGCTCCTGTAGCTCTGAATCCACACTGGGCCACTGCTAGAACTTCCTCTGTTCTGCCCTTGGTCTTTTGCAGGATAATGATCTTGCTGCTATGGTACAACAAACTAATGTCCCTGTGTTTTGAGCCATCCAGCTTGTCCTTCTTCTTGTGTGTGGGAATTATGACTGAGTGCTTCCATCCTGTGGGAATCACTTTGTGTTACCATATCTCTGAAGAATCTGAGAAGCGCCTAGTCTGCTGAGCCTATTGTAGGCACTTCCAGCTCCTCCACCGGGATGTCATCCACTCCCAGAACCCTCCTGTGCTTCACTTTCTTGCTAGCTTCCTCTGTCTCGCTCCCGTCAATATTTAATGTTTCCTCATGGTCTCTGGTGTCCGAGCGACTGCCACAGTGTTTCTTCTTGTAGTCTACGTTGACAGCATTAGGGTCATTGTATAGGGGTGTGAAAGTATTGTCTTCATCTTTGCTTTACTTCTCCTGGTTCTGTTAATAAATGACCTTGCCCATCTTTAATCACCTGAATCTGAGGAGCATATCTGGCACTTGTCCATCTGATAGCTTCGTAGACAAGATGTGTTTTATTATGGAGTCTAGCCTCTTCCACCTCTTTGCATATACATTGTATATATGGCTCTCCATCCTTCTTCGCTCTTCTTTAGACCTCCCTGCACAGATAGTTGTGTTTTGCTGCTTGCTGATTGCCTTGTTTGCTCTTTAGCTTCCTTCTTTTTTCTGCCAGGTTGATTGTCTCTGTGGTAAGTCGTTCTACTGGTGTTGCCCTTCTTGCATAACCAGGCGTCTCCTTGGAAGCCTCCTGTATAGCTCTTTTGGTTTTCTCCCATTCGCTTTCTATATTAGTAAGGGTTGTTTAATGATTTCCCTTGTCTTTTTTTCAGCGGTTCTCTTATACTCTCTCTGTACAGCTGGGTTCATCAGTTGTTTACAATCGATATTCCAGTTCATCTTGCCTGGCGTGCCTCTCCTATGTTTCAGTTGAATGTTGGCCATAACAAGTTGGTAATCTGACCCTAAGTCAGCACTAGGAAATGATCAGCTGTTTTGGATGCTAGATAAGAGTTTCCTGCTGACCAGAATGTAGTCAGCTTGACTGTATGTGCATTTGTCAGGAGATTCCCACATCCAGCATTTTGATGGTTTGGCCTGCTTGAATTTTATGTTGGATGTGTACAAATCATGTGCATAGCAGAGGTCAAGCATTTGTTCCCCACTGTCATTTCTTTGTCTGAATCCATACGTTCCCATGACACTATAGTCCATTCTTTCTCCAGATTGCACTCTTGCATTGAAGTCACCCATAATCATTAGTATGTCATTCTTAGGTGCCCTGTTTACCTCGTTCTGTAGATCTGTGTAGAAACTGTTGATGACATTCTCTTCTGCTTCCGCTATTGGAGCATATACCTGTATGATAGTTACTGGATGTGTCATTGTCTGAGATCTGGCTGATATAATTCTGTCATTTATAGGTCTGTACCTGAGCATGTATTTTTGGGTCAAAGTGGATAGCACTAAAGCTACACCTGTTGTGTGTTTTCCCTCCACCTGAGTTTATAATCTTGCATCTGTTTACTACACGTTCTTGTGTTCCTTCCAATGCATTTCTGTCAGTCTAGTGACATCCTACCTGAAGCGATTGAGCTCATGCATGAGCAAGCCAGTTCCCCAGACTGTGTTTAGTGTTCTCAGGTCCCTATTGTGACTCTTTCCTGTCCATTTCTAACAGTTCCCTTCCTTTAAGAGAGAAGCATCATTTAAGACATGGAGGTCCTGGGACACTGTCAGATTCTGGGACTTTAACCCAGGTGTTTCTGCTAAACTTGTCCATATTGGATTTTATGGTCTGAGTTGATGAAGATGACTGACCAGGCCTCTTCCTATTCGTGTGGTAGTCTTTAGCCATCTCTGTAGCCCCATTTATTTATTACCTTGCTTGCTTTTTATTTCTTGTTCCTCTTTCATTTCTTTTAGACCAGGCTGGCCTTGAACTCACAGAGATCTGCCTGCTCCTTTCTCCTAAGTACTGGGTTTAAAGATGTATACTACCGTGCTTGGTCTTTTTGTTTATTTTCAAAAAGATTTATTTAGTCTGTTGTTAAAATTTCTTCTCTGGGAGATATATAAATATATATATCTCCATATATATATAAAATAGTGTCTACTTTTCCTCCTAAGGTCCAAATGACAACCTGAGGCGCAATTCTGCCAAAGATTGTTCTGGGGAATGTGTTGGGTTTTCTTACAGGGCCTAGATGAAGAACTACCTTCAGGGCTGTAGATACTCTTCCCCAAACCAGCTGCACCTGGAAAGCCCTATCCAACAAGGGTATGGGTGTCCCCCATAGCCACGTAGATGGAGCCCCCCCTCTAGCCTTCCCTCACCTCTGTATGCTCTTATCCCTTCCCCAGGCCGCAGGCAGACTTGCCAGGTGGTAGGGAGCAGCTGAATACTCAGGTGAGACTCTTTTGCCCTAGTCCATGTAGATGATGTGGTGTAAGCCATCAGCCAACCTAGCTGGGGTAATCTTCTGTGTGTTGGGGGAACATCTGAGCTCTCCGGAATGTTGGTTGCTTGGCTTGGCAGGCTGTTACTCACAGTATGGTCTTTTAAAAAGTAGTGGGTGGTGCTGGAGATGGCTTAGCCATTAAGAGCTCTTGCTGCTCTTGCAGAAGACTTGGGTTCAGTTCCTAGCACCTACCTGTCAACTCCCAACTGCCTGTAATTCCAGTTCCAGGGGTTTTTTCTCATCTTGTCTCCACAGACATCTGTATACATGTGGTATGTACACACACACACACACACACACACACACACACACACACACACACACACACCACTTAAATAAATCTTTAAAAAAAATCATATTATTTAATAGCTAGGTGTCATGGTGCAGCCAGCACTTGGGAGGCTGAAGCAGGTAGATTGCCAGGAGTTTGACTCTAGCTTGGGGTAAATAGCACTATTATATAATATTTATTCATTTGAAAAAATGTCTGGAGATATATACATGTCCTAGAGTACAATAATGAAATTAATACATGTGCTTACAGTCTAAAGGTGACGTCCCAGTGCTGTGAAGCTCTGTTGTCCATTTCTTTCTTTTCACATGTGTAGAGACAGTAGCTGCTGCTAATGTTATGTTTATTGTCTTTGTATTTTTCTGTTTAACATATTTACTAAAGTATAATGCACATAAATTCCCAATGTTAAGTGTATAGCTTTCTAAATTTTCCTCCTATATACACATAGAAAAACCGTATCCTTTCCAGTTGTAAAGCATTTCAGTATCCCAGAAGCCTCTCTGTGCCCTGTCTGATGACCCCGCAAAGCCGCAGCTCTTCTGACCTCTCATACTGTAGATTATTATAGTTCTGTGTTCTAGAGTTTATATATATGTCATATGCAGTGTGCACTCCTGTGTTTGATTGCCTTTGTTAGCTTTGTTTGCTGTTGGTCTGTGTCATTACAGTGTAGCGGTACTTTTTGTTGTTTTCATTCTGTTGTGTGGATTCATTGCAATATGTGTCCATTCTCTTGTTGATGTACACATGGGCCTTCAGTTTGAAGTCATATGGATAAGCATGCTATGAGTAGTCTCACACAGGTTTAAGAATATAAGCACCTAAGAGGGAACTTGCTGGTCATAGTTCATTCTTCATTGAAAAGTTTTCCCAATAAATTGTGTTGTTATTTTTGCTAATTAAACCAAAAGAATTAAACTCAAGAATGTGGGTGTGTGGGTGTACACACACTTGCAGAGGAGACAGGGGGAGAGGGAGAGACGTGGGGAGGGTGAGGGTTTTGCTATGTAGCTATGACTGATCTGGAACTCATTACATAAATGTAAAAAAGAAAAAACCCTTTCTTTGTTACTGGGTGCTTAGTAACAATAGTGTATAAATTTTGCAAACTGTCATGTCATTCATAATACCTCATTGCTATTTGTGATATGTAGATTGCGTTGACTGAACTTACTTTATGAATTTAAAGTCATATATATATATATAATAGATATTATGTATTTTGAGAGGGACAATGTATTGGAGATGGGAAACTCTTACACTATAACTCAGGCCAGTCTTAAACTCACAGTAATACTCCTGCCTCAGCTCCTGAGTGCTGGGGTTAGATGTGTGAGCTACTTACTATACTATACTTAGTCTAAGTCAGATTCTGTTTATTTATTTGTATGTGTGTATGTGGGCATGCACACGCCATGCATGCATGTGGAGTCAAAGGACAGCTGGTGAGCTTTTCTTTCTACCCCGTAGGTCCTGGGGATTGAACTCAGGTTATCAGGCTTAGTGGCAGGCACCTTTACCCACTGAACCATCTCACTGTCCCCCAGAGTTGATTCTTTTTTTCCCCTTTATATCCCTGAACTCTGTAAGTCCTGAAAATCTGTGGGCCGGGCTGGCTTCAAACTCATAGATCCACCTGCCTCTGTCTCCTGAGTGCTGGGAAGTGTGTGCCACCATGCCTGACTCAAGAGCTGGTTCTTTTTGTGAAAATTTATTTTTATTTTACTATATGTAGGAATGTGTGTCTGCATGTGTGTATGTGCACATGAATATGGGTACCTTGAGACCAGAGGTGTCAGATCCCATGGAAATGGAGTTACAGGTGGTTGTCAGCTTTCCAGTGTGGGTGCTGGAAACTGAACCCAGGTCCTCTGCGCGTGCAGCTACTGCTCTTAGCTGCTGAGCATCTCTCCAGCCCCTCTGTTTGTAATCTTAATTATGGGAGATTATTTGGCTTTCATTTATGTTTTTGTAAGTCCCTAGATCTTAACAATTTAAGTTCTGTTGAAGATAATTGATTTTCTTAATTTCCACACAAGTATGAGCACTGCTCTGCTTCTGATTTCAGGACAGTATCCTTGATGAACTCGACAAAGAAGATAGCACCCACGATTCTTTGTCACAAGAGTCAGAGTCAGAAGATGACGGTGTTCGCGTGGATTCCCAGAAGGCTCTCATTTTAAAAGAAAAGGTACCTTAGGCTAGTTTTAGATTCCTTAGAGGAAGGCTGTATATAAGATTATGCAAATTCTAAAATTCTTAGCATGGTTCTGGGGATTTTCACATTTGAAATTGTTATTGGCTATATCCTTGTTGGGTGGCAGTGTGTATAATAGCCAGGAGCATATTCTTTAGAGCCAGACTAATTGCCTGGTTCTAAATCTGTGACAAGTTCTTTAAACTTCTTATAGCCCACTTTCTTAGCTGTACAATGGGAACAGAAGTGTTGCTAAACCTCCATGGTTGATGTGTTCAATGAATTGATTCACATCTGGGATTATTCATCCTTTCAGTGGTAGACAGCAGTATCTTGAAATGAGTGTGTGATTGTTGGTATAAATGTTACCTTCCACTTCTCCATATCACAGGCCATCTTTGGTTACTTTTGTGACGTTTAGTATCTCTCATTTCTCTTTTGGAGAGGAGGGTTAATAGAAATTTTAACATAGGCTTAAGTAGAAGAGTTAAGAAGGGTGCTCAGAAGGAAAGACAGTCCAAAGCGTGGGTATGGGCTAGCAGTCAGATGTGAGGTTGGGTGGGTTTTGAAGGTGTCTTTGAAGGATTGCTAAGAAACATAAATGAGATGACAAGGTGGGTTCCAGAGGGCACCTGGCAGAAGTACTGTTGGTGATATAGAATCTGGACCACAGGGATGCAGGAAGGTAGGACATCTCCATTGTAGACAGAGTAGTTGTTGCTAACTCTGTAGTAGTTTCCTAACTACTAGTAGATTCTCAAAAGTGTCTAGGGAGGGAATCAGGCCCTAACCAAGGTCTTATGCATTTAAGCTTTAAGTGTGGGCCACTGCTGTTTTAAGAGAATAGTATTTTTATGTTAGCAACCTTCATAGCAAATGTTAATTGTCCTAGAATTTTTGCTTCTCAGCTAGTGTGAGGCTTTACTGAGAGACTCTGGGGTGAAAGGTTTCTTTTCCTTCTCATATCTCAGTAATTTTCCCTGTCTTTCTGTCCTGCCTCAATTTGCCCCGTGAGACTTTGATTTCTTTTTCTTTTTTTTTTTTGAAAATTTTTTTTATTATGTATACAATATTCTGTCTGTGTGTATGCCTGCAGTACAGAAGAGGGCACCAGACCCTATTACAGATGGTTGTGAGCCACCATGTGGTTGCTGGGAATTGAACTCAGGACCTTTGGAAGAGCAGGCAATGCTCTTAACCACTGAGCCATCTCTTCAGCCCGAGACTTTGATTTCTTAATCTTCAGGGCTTCTGATACTGAACAGGGCATGGAGCTTCCCCACCCAGGCATCAGAAGTTTCAGCCTGTGCTCCCTACGTGGGATGTGAGAGAACTTGGGCTGTAGCTTGGTGGGTTGTCATTTGAAGATAGTCTGGAGGAGAGGATGTCATTGCTTGAGGCATCAAGCTATATATAAGTAGTAAAACATATAGGGAATTGTTGTTCCTAAGGTTAGGACTAAAAATATCAGGGCCTGTTGTCCTGAGAACTGTGATGTTCATAAATCATTAAAGCATAAAGGCAGAATCTGGAAGAGATTTAATTAGGGTATGCAGATCTTAGAGGAACAGCATGTACTGTTCCGGTTGTTAGGTGAATACTCCACAAGTTTCATAGTACATCTGTTTTTATCATCTTCTAAGTGTTAGAGCCCGTGGACTGTAAAAAGAACTTACTGATAGTGACATATCGATACTATAGCAAAACATAAGCGTAGTTTTAAGAAGTGGAATAAATTAAAAGAAAAATAGCTTGAGATTATAATCACTGATGCATATCAACAGTACCTAGGAAGAGAAACAGTGTAACAACCAAACCATAAAGTAACACTGTAACCACCAATAAATTAGAAATGGAGCATATTGTATTACTGCTAGGATTGCTATGAGTGTCCTACCTGCCATGTTAGCATCGCACACTTAGGGCTAATGGGGACATCCTGAATTACTGTTGTTTGTCCCTTTGAAAAGTCTAGTCAAATTGTTTGTTCTGAATTATTACCAGTGATTTTACTTTTTAGCTATACTTCTTGCTGGGTGCTTAAGACCTTACAGGTTGCCAAAATCAACCTTTTTCCTTTAACTTAAGGTCTCTTGGCTCTTTCAGTCCTCTTTTATCATTGTGGCATCTGTGGGCATAGGTCAAGGTCTTGTAAGCAACATGACTTCTCTTAGAAGCATTTAGGGCACTTTTCTTGGTGTTGACCCTCTTTGTAGAGTGAACTGCTTAGAGTCCAACTCTGAAATCTGTGGCCTCTCTGATCAAGAGGACAGGCGACTTAAGGAGCTTTACAACAGCAGCAGCCTGGGAGCAGAGTCCAAAATATTGGAGTGTTTTTAGCCCTCGTGTCCTCAGTGGTGTTGAAAGGCTCCTTTCTCCTTCAAGCTACTTTCCAGTGCTTTGTCTCCGCGAGCTGGCGAGAGCGGCGCGGACTGTTCTCACTCTTCTGGCAGAGCGTGTGCACTCAACCCATTTTGCTTGATTCTCTTTTCTTTCAGGGCAATAAATACTTCAAACAAGGAAAATATGATGAAGCTATTGAATGCTACACAAAAGGCATGGATGCTGACCCGTATAATCCTGTGTTGCCAACAAACAGAGCATCAGCTTACTTTAGATTGAAAAAGTGAGGGCTTTTTACACGCGTGTGAGTGGTCATGCATGTGTAGAGATTGGGTTTCTAAATTTTTGTTTGTTTTTAAATTTTTCTTTCCTGATTTTCTTTTCCTTTCTTTCTTTCTTTCTCTTTTTTTTTTTCTTTTTTCTTTTTTGAGACAAGGTCTCATTTTGTAGCCTGGAACTTACTGTATAAACCAAGGATCTACCTGTCTCTGACTCTTGATTGTCTGGGTTCAAGGCCAGCACCCCCACACCCAGCCTGGAGATTGGTTTTCAAAAGAGTTTTGTAATAACCTGCAGGAGAGATTGAAAATATACTGCATTTCTTTTACTCTGCAAATTCTTGTAGGTTATTCCCTTATGGAATAATTTATCCAGTCCATTGTAAACATTTGGGTTTTAGACTGTGCTTAAAGTTTGGTGTGCTAAGGAGTTCTTTCTGTGAAAGTCAAGTAATAATGTTCTTAATTCATTAAAAAAATGATTGCTTGCTCTGGCTAAGGGTTACTCGGCTAGCATGTTTAAGGCCCCTAGGTTCATTCATCCCCACTGCTAGCCAGATCACCATTTAGTCTGCAGACCTTTTTATGGTAAATTTAAATTATATTTCAGTATTTGTTTATCTTTACATTCTACTGACTCTTAAGCACATACTTAATGTTGGGAACGTTGTATGCATATAACTAACCAGTCATGGGAGTTTTTGAAAGACAAATATTAAGAAGGAAGACACTCTTACTACTTTAGTTTATTTGGAAATAGAAATTACATTGTTCTCTGAGTTTGTTTTTCTTTTTTTTTTTTTGCTTTTCCTAAACAGGATTTCTCTGTAGTCCTGGCTGTCCTGGAACTCCTTCCGTAGACTAGGCTGGCTTTGAACTTAGAGACCTGCCTGCCTCTTGCTCTTGAACACTGTGCACTGTCGTGACTGGTTTGACATTTGTTTTCTGACAGTTTTGTAGTTTTTTTCTTTCCTTCTTTTCAAGAGTCCTTATAGATTTTTAGGCAGATCTCTGTGAGTTTGGGAGTTCAAGGCAAGCCTACTCTGCAGGTTGAGTTTCAGGTCAGGCCACCTAGGGTTACACAGCAAGACCTGTCTCTAAAAAAACAGAAAAGAAAAGAATTACTGCTTTTATGGACTGGGTATGTAGTGTGTATACAAGGTCTTGGGTTTTATTTCCAGTACTGGGATGGGGTGAAGGGAAAGATTATTTTTAAGTTTAATTAAATAAAAGAAAATGGGAGGTATGCCTGTAATTGTGAAGTAAATCTCCTCTTAGGAATTTCAGAAATTAATTTTGAAGTTTTTGTCTATTAAATTATTTTTATAATTTCATTTATTTTAATTTTTTTGAATTGCAGATTTGCCGTTGCTGAGTCTGACTGTAATTTGGCAATTGCCTTAAGTAGGACTTACACCAAAGCTTATGCCAGACGAGGTGCTGCTCGGTTTGCTCTGCGGAAGTTAGAGGAGGCCAGAAAAGGTATTCACCTTTTTAGGTCATCATTTAAGTATTTCTTCATTCGGTAACACATAGAATACAGAGAATACTAATAAGTATAGTGCGCTTTATACTTAGTGTTTTGAACAAAGCTTGTCTTTTTGGCAATTAAAAAAATCTTATTTTACAATTAAAAAAAATATAGGTGTGTTTGGATGTGTGTGCATGCCCCAGCGTGTGAGAGGACGCTGGAGAACAGCTTGAGGGAGTCGGCTCTCTCCTTCCAAGGTGTACAGGGGTCCCAGGGATCCAACTCAGTTTGTCAGGCTTGACAGTGGGTGCCTTTACCTGCTGAGCCATCTTGCCAGTTCTTTTGGTAATCTAAAATAATCTAAAATAAGATGCCTTCTTATTTTGGGAAGAATGCATTGTTTGCTGCGATCAGACTTTGTTTCAAACTCTTACATAATTGAACACTGGAATGGCACATGTGACTCATGTCTTCTGACCTTTAGTTTTCATCTGCAAAATAAAGGTGAAGTCATCTTGTTGGCTGTTGTAAGGCAGGACACAGAACAAAGTGTTTTTATTTATTAGTAAATGCTGTCTTGTTATTCCATAACAAGCCCTGTGTAATTACAAAGTATGAATAAAACTGATGTTGCATGGATGTTGTTCTTTGTGGTTTGGTGGTGTACCCTTTATGATGACATAACCACCTGGGGACTGGTGGAAGATGGTTTGCTAAAGGGTTTTCTTAGGGTTCTGTCTGCCTGAGAGAGAATGAAAAATGCTTAGTAGATTAATAGCTGTTGATAGTTCATTTTATCATAGAATAATTGCTATGGTTTTGTACAAGTTATAAAATTATCCTCCTTTTAAAAAATTCTCTGTGTTCTGTTTTACTTAGATTATGAAAAAGTATTAGAACTGGAACCAGGTAACTTTGAAGCAACAAATGAACTCAGGAAAATTGATCAGGTAAATGATAAACATTTAAGTGCATCAGGTTTGACTTTTATATTATGAAGGTGAAACTTTTTGCTTAGATTGTATATATAATATAGATTTTTTTTTTTTAAAAAAGCACATTTATTTTTATGTGTCTGAGCATTTTGCCTGTATGCACATGCTTGCCTGGTGCCTCTGGTGGTCAGAAGAATGTCGGGTTTCCTAGAACCAGAGTACAGATGTTTGTGAGCTGCCTTGTCATCAGCTGGGTCTTGAACTTGGAAGATCACACAGTGCTCTTAACTGCTGAGCTATGTCATCAGCCTCCCAGTCACAATAGATTTCTGTTTCAGGATTTCAGTACATAGCTCAGGCAACTTGAGGTAAGCTTCAGCCTGCCAAGTGCTGGAATTACAGAAATATTATAATTTTATTTCATGTACTATACAGTTTAACCAAACTGGTAAGGCAGAGGTACTGTAGAGATACAACCCCTAACTGGTAAGGCAGGGGTACTCTAGAGATATGGCCCCTACTCATAAGCTTTTTTATAAATTGGTTAACATTGACTTACTTAAAAATAATGATTCTTAATAATTTTATTTCTTTGAATTCTGTTTGAAGCACCATCAAATCATTTCATTATACGTAAATTGTATTGCTATATAATATATATATATAAAATAAAGTATGGTTTAAAGAAAAAAGTTGGCTGAGATTTCTAAAACTGTTGCCATTTTTTCCCAAATGACAGTTTTTAAGTTTTTTCTTTTTTAAAGATATTTTTTAATTGAAAAATTTAAAAATTTTAAAGATTTATTTTCAATTATGTGCACGTGTGTGTCCAGTAGAGGGCACTAGATCCCTTGGAACTGGAGTTATAGGAAGTTGTAAGCCACTGATGTGGGTGCTAACAATCGAACCTGGGTCTTCTGCAAAACCCGCAATTGCTTTTAACCAGCCCAGTTTTAAAATTATTTCAAAGATTATTTCTGTGATAAATCTTTGCATATTATGTGATTCTCTGCTGTGTAAACTATATGTTAGTAAAATTACTAACTTTTTAATAATAGAATCATCAGACATGGTGGCTCACTCCAGTGACTGACATGTGGGACAAGAGAGATGTGAGCGTCCAGATGTGAGCCAGCTTGTGTTACATAATGAGTCTGCGGCCAGCCAAAAAGAAAAGAACCATAGATGTTGTTAAATGGGAAATCGGTGCTCTGATGGCAGAGAGCAGTTACATACTCGTGTCACTTGGCCTTTGAATTAAAGCAGTAGTTGTTTTGCAATCTTGGCACATTGTGAAAAGTGACAGTCATTGAGGAAATCTGGTTTTATTATTTATTGCACATAAAATTGATGATAAGTATATCAACTTCATTATTGTTGCAAAGGGTATTTTCTTATATATTAGGTCAAATAATAGTTGAATAATAAATCTGGGAAATTAGTAATGTGGTCTCAGTTATTTTATGTTTGAAAAACAGCACCTAGAATAGTGCCTGGACTATGTAGAAATTTGACAAATATTTGAAGTTTAAGTAAATGATCATTTATATTTGCTGGATACAGCTCATTTATCAAAATAGACAGCATATTAAACTTATTTTACATATTTACACAATATTGCTTTTACTTTAATACGTAGAAAGAGTGAATGAGAATAGAAAGTATCCCCGTGTTTGAGTGTAGCAGACATTTTACTCTATTTAAGTAGTTTGCGTTTTGGGTCTAATACAGGTGCATCTTGAATTACTTGTTTTATTTTAGTTGAGTGCTGTGTCTCCTAGGCTTTAACATCCAAAGAAAACTCACATCCCAAAGAAGCTGTGACAGTGACTAAACCAGCTGAAGGGGAGAAAAAACACATTGAAGAACAGCAGAACAAGCAGAAGGCTATTTCAGAGAAAGATCTGGTAATCCAGATAATAATAATAATAATAATAATAATAATAATAATAATAATAATCTGGTAATCAGTGAAATGTTTGCCCCTAGTGTGCTGCTTGTCGGCTACATTTCTGTCTGTCACATTAAAAAGTTTTTTGAATAGGAAGTTGAAATTAAGTGCACTAAAGCCTCTGGTGGCTACTAATTCAAAATTTGAGTTATTGATGGCTTATACATAAGAATAATCATGTGCAAAATAATTATAAGCACATTTAGGGTTTAGGGAACAAACTACATGTATTTATATGTAGATGACTACAGATTTAATATAGAACTAAATTGCAGTTCATTCTCTTTTTTTCTTGATTTTTATTGAGCTCTACATTTTTCTCTGCTCCTCTCCCTGCCCCCCCCCCGCTTCAACCCTCCCCCAAGGTCCCCATGTTCCCAATTTATTCAGGAGATCTTGTCTTTTTCTATTTCCCATGTAGATTAGATCTATCTAAGTCTCCCTTAGTGTCCTCATTGTTGTCTAAGTTCTCTGGGATTGTGGTTTGTGGGCTGGTTTTCTTTGCTTTATGTTTAAAAACCACCTATGAGTGAGTACATGTGACAATTGTCTTTCTGGGTCTGGGTTACCTCACTCAAAATGATGTTTTCTAGCTCTATCCATTTTCCTGCAAAATTCAAGATGTCATTATTTTCTGCTGTGTAGTACTCCATTGTGTAAATGTACCACATTTTCCTTATCTATTCTTTGGTCGAGGGGCATTTAGGTTGTTTCCAGTTTCTGGCTGTGACAAACAGTGCTGCTATGAATATAGTTGGGCACATGTCCTTGTGGCATGATTGAGCATTCTTTGGATATATATCCAAAAGTGGTATTACTGGGTCTTGAAGAAGGTTGTTTCCTAATTTTCTGAGAAATCGCCACACTGACATCCAAAGGGGTTGTACCAGCTTGCATTCCCACCAGCAATGCAGAAGTGTTCCCTTTTCCCCACAACCTCTCCAGCATAAGTTGTCATCAGTGTTTTTGATCTTGGCTATTCTTACAGGTGTAAGATCGAATCTCAGAGTTGTTTTTATTTGCATTTCTCTGATGACTAAGGATGTTGAACATTTCCTTAAGTGTCTTTCAGCCATTTTAGATTCCTCTGTTGAGAGTTCTCTGTTTAGGTCTGTACTCCATTTTTTTTTTTATTGGATTATGTGTTCTTTTGGTGACCAATTTCTTGAGTTCTTTTTCAATTTTGGAGATCAGACCTCTGTCTGATGTGGGGTTAGTGAAGATCTTTTCCCATTCTGTAGGCTGTTTTGATCAGTTTCTAATGTAAGTAAAGACTTAGTGTAATGTTTGGGCCTTAACTGTTTAATTAGTTCAATAATGATGTTGTAGAGGAATATAGTAGTATTTTTGTGCTGAAAAGAGAATAGCGCCATTTAAGAAATCTGTGTTCTAATAGATACTAAATGTCTCATGAAGTAGATGTTTGTAACATCTTTGTGAAGGGGTGTGATTGTGTGAAGGCCAAAGATCATCTCTCTCTGTTACTCTTTATCTTATTGTTATTATTGAGGCACGGCTCTTTCTGATTTTGGAGCCTAAGCTGGCTAGACTGCCTGGGTAGACTGCCCCTGAGCTCCGTGTCTGCCTCCCACAGTTGGGGCTGCAAGCTGGTGCGGTCACTCCTGGCTTTTCTGTGGCTCAGGTCAGTCCTCAAGCCTACTCAGCAAGCACTTCACTCGCTCGCCTGTCTCCACCTCTAGATTGTCAGCAGTGGGAATATAATGTAATTACTGATTTCATAGTGGTATTTGGTATGTTTCTTTAAGATTTGAATTTTTCAGCATGTTTTGATTTTCATCTCTCTCTCCCAAATCATAGGGGAATGGATTTTTCAAAGAGGGAAAATATGAGAGAGCAATTGAATGCTACACCAGAGGGATAGCTGCTGATGGTACCAATGCCCTCCTTCCAGCTAACAGAGCCATGGCCTACCTTAAGCTGCAGAAGTAAGTATTATATTTTGCTTTCAGGGTGAAAATTTACTATAGAGTGCCTTTTAAATTAACCAATTAATAAAGTTTAGTCGATTTAGTATTTTTGTCATCTGTCTTTGATTCTTTTTTCTCCTTTCTTTCCAGTTTCTTCTTCTTTCTTGGTGTTAGGGTTAGAACCCAGGACCTCTCATACATTAGAGATGTGCTCTATTGCTGAGTCAAACCCCCCCAGCTGATTGATTTATTCTTAAGCGTTGCATTAAAGTTAATGAGAGTAAAATTTAGAGACAAGGAATGTGTGTACATGTGGAGTAGTATGTATCATGTGAGTTTTATTATCTTTACATTTTTAATAGATATCATACAACTTATAATTATACTGTTGTGTATTATTTAAAAATTATTTTTATCACATTTATTATTATGTGTTTGTGTGGTATATGTGTAGGTCAGAGAACAGGTTGCAGAATTGGCCTCTCCTTCCATATCAGTTTTGGGGATCAGACTTATGTCATCATGCTTGTGGGCAAGGACCTTTACCTGCTGAGCCATCTTCCAAGCTCTACAAACTTTTGTTATTGTTTTTGAAGTAGTGTCACATGCAGGCAAGCAGTAGGTTGAATTACTGCTGTGATTCTGAAATAATAATGAGTATTAAGGACATTTTGAGGTCTAATGTAACATTGTATTATACATAATAATATCTGTGTTTTAATGGTTCAGAGTTACAGTACTGCTTTACTAGTGAACTTGATTATCTGTTTGTAATTGAAAGAAACCTACATTTCACTTCAGGTTTTCTGAGACTATGTAATTTTTCCCCTTGCAAGTTTTCAGACTCCTCAAAGGACTGCAGGTTAGGAAGGCTATTAAGGACGGAAATGTTTGTTGTGTTTTTAACCTCACTTAAGCCGATATACACAACTTGAGCTTTGTCTTTTCTTGATGAGCCAGTAATGGTTATTCCAGCTTTTGGGAGCTTATGAATTTTGCTGGTGAATTATCATGCGTTGTTTTAGACAAAGACCCAAATGGTTTGACTAAATGTCAAAAATAATACCTTCATAGAGGTGAGATTTTGTTTGTATTTGTGAATGTATCATTGTATTGATTTTATTGCTTTCATTGATAATCACCTTAGTAATGTGTATTAGGTCAGCACAGTACAGTTTAGCATCATAAGCCTTCTCCTGTACTTGAAGGTTTTATATATTAGAGGCGAATGTAGAACATAAAGTACAGTATTTTAAGCTTCAACAGCCTTTTGTTGAAGTAACAAGCTGTGGCTTGATTTCCACAGCTGTCAGGTTAGAGCTGATTAGATGGACAGGGTTGGGAAGGGAGAACTGGTTCAGTTCCCAACATGATAGTCTGAGTTTGCATCCCTAGAGCCCTCATGAAAAGCATGGCAACACACACCTGCAACACCCAGGCCTGGAATCACGGACTTGCCAAAGCATAGTCTTACCAGTTGGTGAGCTCCAGGGTCACAAAGGTGGAAGATCATCAAAGACAGTTCACATTGACTTCTGGCTTCCACATGCACACATAGGAGCACATATTCCACATACAGAAAGGAAAAGGAAAAGAAAGAAAGACTATTCAAGTTGTTAGACTAGCTAACTTATATAAGAAATACTGTTTTTTGAGGTGGTAGTCTGTATCGGTAGTTGGTTTCGAGTAGATGAGTAAGGCAACCTTGAGTTATAGTGATGGAGGTCTACAGGCAGGCAAATTGTGGACTGTAGGCTGGTGAATGGTTAGCTTCAGAAGAGCTGTGTAGGTGCTGAGATATAAATGATGTATCCAGACATGGGAGGCAGGATTTTAGTACTTGAATAAAGTGGATCCAGGAGAAATCTGGGTCCTATTCTTGAGGTGCATATTGAAGTAAGACATATAAAAATAACTCAGTAGTATGTTCTTTTGTTACTCTTAGACTAGTGCCTATCAGTATGAACTGATTGCTGGTTGTATTACTGGTTAATATTCATCCAGATATCAGACGATGTGCAAGCGCTCACATACATAGCAATCCTTTAATTTTCTGTGGGTTTTTCCCTTACGTTAGCTGCTCTGGGGTTTGGTGAGCTTTATTAGGAAGCTAGTGGTGCCAGTTGTAAGTGTCATGTAGCCCATTGTGCACTGAGACTGGAGAGCTGTGCAGTGGCAGTGCTGTTCTTTAGACTCTACGGTCATGGGCTCCATCCTTCCCTGACTCTCCGTAGTCTGCGACTCTTTTCTTTCTTTCCAGATGGTTCAGAGATTCAGTGGGAATAAGAAATTTTGAAAATAGTCTTTCCTCTCAAACAGAGTTTTGGGAATTGTTCATTGAAATTATATATGCTAGGCTGAGGAGAAAGTATAGCCAATTCTAAGTCATCCTGGTTTACATAGTAAGACCAGTCTCTTCTCTCTCTCTCTCTCTCTCTCTCTCTCTCTCTTCCTTTCTCTCTCTCTCTCATCTTTCTATTGTATACTTTCATGCATGTGTGCGTTTGTGCGTGTGTGCATGCTCTGTGGCATGTAACATGGAGGTCAGAGGACAACTTGTGAGAGTTGATTCTTTTCTTCTACCATGTGGATAATGGATTCAGGTCTTCAGGCTTGGCAACAAGCACCTTTATCCACTGAGTCATCTCACCAGTCCCAGTATTATGTTTTCTATAAGCTACATGTTTTCCAGTTAGTAATTTTATCTTGTTCAATAGATATGAAGAAGCTGAAAGAGACTGCACACAAGCTATCTCACTGGATGGCTCGTATGCAAAGGCTTTTGCCAGAAGAGGAACTGCAAGAACATTTTTGGGCAAGATCACTGAGGCCAAGCAAGGTAAGGCTACAATAACTCACATACTCACCCTGATAAGACTCCTAGGGGCAGAGACAAAGACTTCTGTAACTTCCCACAGTTCAAGGATACTGAATTTCATGAAGCACACTGGAGATCAAGGTGAGTTTGAAAACAGCACCTTCCATAGTATGCTTGATTATCTATAATATCTCTGTCAATCACTAACTGAAGGAAGGAAAATGTGAATTGTAGACGAATAGGAAAAGCGAGGAACAGTCAAGAAAGAGACGGCATCAGCAGGTGGCATTGAGAATAACATGAGGGCTTTAGTGATTCCTTTCTTAGTCTTTTTTTTTGTTTGAGACAGGGTCTTTTAGTAGCCCTCGCCATCTTGGGACCCACAGACCCTCCTACCTCTGTCTCCCGAGTGCTGGGATCAGAGACATGTGCTTCCACACCCTGTTGTCCTTGCTCAATCTTACAAGCATTCTTTTTCTCCTTCTTTGTGAGCTTGTCCTGTGGGATTCGTTTTCTCTCTCTTCAGAACACTAACTTGGTTCTGCTACTTGTGTTTTCTTTTGTTTCATTTTACACTATTTCACTTGTTGTTTCTCACTTTTTGTTTCCTTTGCAGTCTGTGCTGGTTAGTTTTATCTCAACTTGACACAAGCCAGAGTCATTTGGGGAGAGGAAACTCCAATTGAGAAAATGCTCCTACCACACTGGCAAATAGGCAAGCCTGTGGTACATTTTCTTGATTGTTAATTGATGAGTGAAGGCCCAGCTTACCGTGGGCAATACTACCCCCGCTGGCCTGGTGGTCCTGGGTTCCAAATTTGGACTTTTTTCCATTTGAGGTGTATATTTTCAGAAAAACTGTATTGTCAGTGTTGTGCAACTTTCTGTCTGTATTCATTCTAAACTTTGTGTATCAGATGCTAATTATTCATTTTACTCTTCCCTTTGCCAGCCCCTGGTAATCACTGTTTTTCTGTGTCTGTTAACCTGACTATTTTACTGTTACTACTGCGTTTTTGAGACAGGTTCTTACTATATTGCCAGACTGGATTTGAACTCTTTAGCTTCTTGAGTGCTGGGATTACAGGCATGTGCTACCACACTGGGCTAAATTTGAATATGTTAGATATGCTGCATAGGTGGACTCATGACCATATTTTTATGTCTGGTCCTTTTAACTTAGAATGTTTTTAAGCTTTACACATGCTGAAGTATCAGAAGTTCATTCCTCTTTTTAAAGTTTTCTAAAATTTTTTTTATATTTTATTTTATTGAACATGTGTATTTACATGCATGCATGCCACAGACACACATGCGGGGGTCAGAGGCCAACTTGCAGAGAGTTACTTCTTTCCTTCCACCATGTGGGGCCTGGGGGTAGAACTCAGATCAACCAGGCTTGTGGCAAGTGCCTTTACCTGCTAATTATTCTTACTGAACTTTTTTTCAGTGTTTGAGACACGGTCTTGCTGTGTTAGCCCTGGCTGGCCTAGCATTTGATATGTAGTCCAGGATAGGTACGAACTCATAGCAGTCCTCCTGCCTCTGCTTCCAAAGTATTGGGGTTACATGTGTGTGTGGCCGTACCTTGCTTTATTGCCTTTTAAACACTGAGTAATATTCTAGGGTATGGCAGTCTCATAGGGGAAGTTACTCCATCATCTATTAAGTGTGAGCTGTGGTTAAATTCAGTGCTCTCTTTGTATCATCTGTAAACCAGGGTGTGGAATCCATGTGAAACAACTAGAGCAGCTTAACAAACACTTGTTCTAACTGTTGCCTGCCTGTTTCTTAGTGTCTGAAGTAGAGCTCACTGGGTAACAGTGAGATTTCTGTTGGCTGTGGTGACATGCTTATAGTCCCAGCACTTGGGTGATAGAGGCAAGATGATTAGGGGTTCAGGTTATCTTTGACTGTGTAGCTGGTTCAAGAACAACCTGGACTATGCAAGAGCCTGTTGCAAAAAATCAAAATGAATAAATAAAGAGATTATTAATGAAAGATGTCGTGTTTTGAATGTCATAAAGTAATTTCACTATTTTGTTGCTTTTTAAAATACCCATTAGACTTTGAAACTATATTACTTCTGGAACCTGGAAATACGCAGGCCATCACCGAACTTTCCAAAATTAAAAAGGTAGTATATTTCTTCACCAAAATATCATCATGTCATCTGGTATATAAATTTATTAGTTACATAATTAACTTAAGAATATTTGATAGCTATTATAAATTTATTTTCAAGGAATTAATTGAGAGAGGACATTGGGATGAAGTCTTTCTTGACTCCACACAAAGACACAATGTAATAAACGCTGTGGATAATCCACCTCACCGTGGGTCACCTGTGAGTACCATGCTTTCATTTCTCCCTGCCCTTGAGTATCTGATGTGGGATTCCCCTCTGTATGCTGTGAATACCATTGGTTAATAAAGAAACTGGTTTGGCCTGATAGGGTAGATAGGC
Organism: Ondatra zibethicus; assembly: GCA_004026605.1. Classification (NCBI taxonomy): domain Eukaryota; kingdom Metazoa; phylum Chordata; class Mammalia; order Rodentia; family Cricetidae; genus Ondatra; species Ondatra zibethicus. The sequence continues at coordinate 29,617 of PVIU01009726.1, forward strand.
AGGGAAAACTAAACTAAATGCTGGGAGAAAGGAGGCGGAGTTAGGGAGAAGCCATGTAGCCCCGCTGGAGACTAAGCCACAGCAATGTGGTGATACACAGATTAATAGAAATGGGTTAATTTAATATGTAAGAGTTAGCCAATAAGAAGTTAGAGCTAATGGGTCAAGCAGTGTTTTAAATAATACAGTTTCTGTGTGATTATTTCGGGGCTGAGCAGCTGGGAACCAACAAGTGGCCTCCTTACAACAAATATCATTGTTACAGGATTAGAACTGGAAACAAACTTTGTACTAGTAAATATAAAAGGTTGAGAACTCTTGGTGTACCTAGTCAATACTCTTAATAAATGCCTCATAGAATTATTGACAAAATTAGGGAGAATTCATTCTAGAGGAACTTACATTTCATTTATACATTTTTACATATTTTTCTTATATAAAGAAATTTTTATATTGTGTTATTGGCTCAACTTTGTCCTCCATCTCTGAAATTTTGTTTAGTATTATCCATTGATGATGCTTTCTGATGTGTTTTAAACGATTGATTCTTCCATTTCTTAAATTCCTGTTTGGTTCCTTTTTAGCATCAGCTTACTTGTTGAATTTTTCCTTTAAGTTATGAATTATTTTACTTACTTTGGTAACTTCTTGTCTATGTCCTGAATTGATTTCCTTATCTGTTTCTTTGGGTTCCTTATATGATCATCGGTCCTGTTTGGGGGTAGAATTCAAGATTTTTTCTGGCATTTCAGGTGTCTCATCATCTCTGTTTTTCTTACCCAGAAGGTGTCAGCTTGGTGGGAGTGTGCCATAGTGGAGTGCTTTTATGGCTTTTGGTATTTCTTTCTTTGTGTTTGTGTATCATTTGGGATGTATGTGGTCTTTGGATTTTAGTTTTCCCCAACTGTTTTTGTTCATCCTGATGGATTGTCTTTGCTTGAAGTTACGTTCAGGAGAAGGCTAACATACTTGGCATTTCACTGTGCTTAGAGTCAGAGAGACTATTGGGGTGTTGGTTGGAGAAAATGTAGTTTATGGTATTTTTGTTTCAGAGCTAAGGGTATCAGCTTTTAAGTAGTGATTGAGGGGGAGTGGGAAGGCAGAAAAGAGGAGGTAAAGAATGAGGAGAGTGTTGGAGATATGGAAAGCAGAGAAAACACTGTGTATTAGGTTTAGAGAGAGAAAATACAGACATAACTGCTTTTTCCAGTGAGACACAAGTACAACTGACAGTACAAAATTGTAAATGCTAAAATAAGGCAAAAACTAAAAAACAAAACAAATCTAACAAAAAACAAAACAAACACCAATGAGATGGCCCAGTGGGTGGAGCACTTGTCACGAAGCCTGACTTACTCAGTTCCATCTCTGGGATTCACACTGGGAGGAGAGAAGTGACTTGTATGTTGTCTTCTGACTTCCACATGACCCTTCCCATTAGATAGATGTGAGATTAAAATAATACAAAAAACCCGGACAGTTGGGCCAGGGAGATGGCTAGGCAGGGGAAGGCAGGCTCATTGACTCAGGTTCAGTCCCTGGAATCCATGTGAAGAGCTGGATTTGGGGATGTGTGGCTGTGGTTCCCGCACTCTGACAAATTGGCCGGAAGCTTCTGGGCAGCTGGTCTGGAGAAGGCGTCGTAGCAGCAGAAGCAAGAGCAACTCTGCCTGTTTGGCTCTTCCTTGATCAGTAGTGAATGTTATTAAACTGGAGAACCATTTTGGGTAACCCCCACCAACTTTGTAAATGTAGTTTACAGATGTGTATCCTGGACCGGGCTTATCCAGCTGTCACACACTTGAGAGTGTGCGTAGGGTATCAAGCTAGACTTCCATATGTAGTGTTGGCTCCTGTGTGCTCCTGTGCTGCTTCCTCAGCCCTGAGGATGCCGTAAGGATGGTTCTGGGTTTTCCCTGTTGTCCTGAAGGTAGAGTCCAAACTCTGGTTTGCACATAGGTTCCTGTGCTGGCTGTCCTCATACCCTCCCAGGCGGTCTGTACCACTTCTCCTCCCTCTCCATGGGCTACCTTGCAGCCTTCTTTCTACTTTGCCATTCCTGCTCTTTGCAGTCTGAGCTTTCACCTTTGTAACTGGTGTTATGTATATCCCTTGCTTACCATTTAGGTGCCTGGGGTAGGCAAATAGCTTTTTATTGCTTGTATTCTCAGATGTATTATTATATTCCTAAATCTGTCTAGCCAACAAATTGGATTTACTTTTAACTGGGATATTAGGCGTAAGAACATAGCAGTCTTTTTAGACTTGTGACCTTAGGATGGGAAAGTTTTTAATATATTGATTTAAAGAATCAATTTTAATTGTTTTAGAAAGCACTCAAGAAGATTTTTATTGAAGAAACTGGCAAGTTGATAGAGACTGTTGATTCACCAGATAGTACTGTCACTGCTCCCCAGAGTAATCGAGCAAATGCGACAGCAACCGTGGGCACCGAAAGCAAGAAGAATTCAAACCAGGGTGACACCTTGCCTGTAGGTGATACTCCAAGAGCCAAAGTGTTGAAAATAGAAGAAATCAGTGACACTTTGGTCCTACAGTGAGTAGCTACTGTTACGACAGTCTCTATGACAATAATTCCACAAGCAGTCGGTATTACAGAGAAGAATTCCCATTTGTTCTCACCATTGATGTTTGAGCAGTTAGCTGTCTGCAGGCTTTAGTTTGCTTTTCCATAGCACTGTGAGATTTTGCTTAGGAAACCATTATTATTCCTTTACCAAAGCAAATACAAGTGATTTAGAGGTGTTCAAGTGTCTTCGTTCTTTTTGTGTGTGTATGGTTTATCGAGACAGGGTTTCTTTGTGTAGCCCTGGCTGTCTTGGAACTCACTCTGTAGACCAGCTGTCCTCCAACTCACAGAGATCTGCCTGCCTCTGCCTCCCGAGTGCTGAGAATAAAGGCGTTTGCCACTACTGCCTGATTTGATTCTTGATCAAATTGATTTTGCTTATTTTCTTCTCTAGAACTTCAGTAATAGCTGTTCTACTTCTGTTCTACTGGTGTGTGTGTGTGTGAGAGAGAGAGAGAGAGAATATGAGAACGAGTATTTGATAGAAGTAAGCATCATAAAAAAAAATGAAGAGTTGATCTCTGAGTTCGAGGCCATCCTGGTCTACAGAACGAGTTCCAGGATAGCCAGGGCTACACAAAAAGACTCTGTCTCAAAAAACAAAACAAAAAAAGAATAGTTAAAATGTTACCATTGTTATATCCATCAGTACTGAAGATTATTGAGCACTCTTTAAAGATATAGTTTAGAATTGAGAGTCAAAAACAAATAAGGGAGGCTATTTCAGGGAGGAGGGACCTCAGCGATAGAGGCAGAGACAGGGTGGTTGTGGGAGTGGGGTGAATTAAAACACAATATAATGATGTATGTACAAAAATGCCTTAATGTAGCAATCCCATTTGTATTCTAACTTAAAGTTAATTTCACATCATTTTCCTACTGGCTTGGCTTGGGCTACTGGTTAGTCTTATATTGCCACTCAGTAAACACACAAAGTTTGTCTATTTTCAACATTGAACTTTAGCAGTTTATTTAAAGTAGTGTATGATTGTTCAAGAATGCTGACTAGGTGGCTTTAAAGTGAAGTATTTCTTCCTCAGATATCTTGAAGCTGAAATTCATATTTCTGAAAGGTTGTACTAGATAACAAAGAACGGCCTAACTCAGCACCTAGCAGTTGATTACAGCCGTTGTGTAGCCAGAATGTGAAGATTTGTAAGGATGTACACACACACGTTGAAAGAATTGAACATTGTCAGGATGCAGATAGGAAACACAATATTAGCAAATCAGAAGTTAGAAGTTTCCTGTTGCTCTTTCCTTTTTTGGATTTTGGCTGCTGCTTCTTTAACTGGTTGCCTAATGCTCTAAAATACTCCAGACCACAGGCTGATTTGAAGCGGGACCTGGGCCAGTCTTTCAGTGAGAAGACCTCTGTGAAGGTAGAACAGACACCAGATCAGTTTGCCACTGCTGTTCTGCCTCCAGTTCCTGCCAACTCCTTCCAGCTTGAGTCTGACTTCAGACAGCTGAGAAGTTCCCCAGATATGTTGTATCAGTATTTAAAGGTAAGTGGAGGGAGCCAACAGTGCCCCTGGGCGCAGGTCAGATGTAGCAATGCTACGTTTGCCTTTTATATAATGAAACTGCATAAAATGCTTCTCCCTTGCCTGGTGTGCATTGTCCTGGACAGACTGCTGGACATGTCCTAATCAGGGAACTGTGTGTCAAATTCCAAGGCCTAAAATGACTTAATTTCATATTAGACTTTAATATGAAAGTCTAAACTTTAATATTTCATCTTCCAAGAGGGGGGAAGAAAATTGCAATCCTTGAGTGTCTTTTGTGTGTCAGACAGTGCTTGTGGTGTCTGGGCATTTATTTTCCTGAAAGCGAGCTTTTATTTGTCTCAAAATAAATTAAATTGCATGAATTTAGCAAATTATAGATTAGTACAGTCTTCAGGTGTAGTGATGCTGCCTTGCACTTTGACAGTGAATGGTCACTTCAAGCACTGTCTCAGGCCAGACTGCCTTCATCTTTGCTTGTAGTTGTAGTTTGGGACTTTCTCATAGGTCCATCTCTTCTCATCATGGATTGTTCTGACTATTTATAATTTTTAGTTATGTACATGTGCATATGTGTATGTGTATACATATAAGAGTGTGTTTCAGAAACCCTGGAACTGGAGTCATAGGCAGTTGTGGGATGGTACAGGGAATTGAACCCGGGTCCTTCGCGTGAGCAGGAAGTACTCTTAACCATGAGCATCTCTCTAAGCTAAGAACTGTGATTATCTTATGTCCCTATCATGTCCGTCCTTCTTTCAGAGCTGTGTTTAAGTAAAACCTCACTATTTCTCATTAAATATTAGTGTTTAGTAATTATTTATAGTATTTTACCTGAGGAAATATTATATAATACATGTAATATGAATGTTGTCACAACTCAGCTTTCTAACTCTTCTTTTTTCAAGAAAATTGAACCATCTTTGTATCCGAAGTTGTTTCAGAAAAACCTAGATCCAGATGTATTCAATCAAATCATCAAAATTTTACATGACTTTTACATTGAGTAAGTTGAATCTTTTAGTTGTCTTCTCACTTTGTAATGTTATGTCTAGTGATTTGGAAAATTCATTCTCTTGATCTTAATATCTTGTCCATAACAACATTAGGTTTCTAGTAAGATTTACTCTTACAGAAACGAAGAGATGACAAGAACAAACCAGGAAGAAGGGAAAGTCTATGGGGACAGACCTCTTTTTAGAGAGAAGTAGAATACAAAGTACCCTGTGTGAAAGACAGCAATAGCACATGCTGTGCTCCCCTTTTAGATCCAGACTTACAGCTGGGCGGTAATGGTGCACACCTTTAATCCCAGCACTCAGGAGGCAGAGGCAGGTGGATCTCTGTGAGTTCCAGGCTAGCCTGGTCTACAGAGAGAGTTATTAGTACAGCTAGAACTGTTTCACAGAGAAACCCTGTCTCGAATAACAAAACAAAACAAGCAAACAAACAAATATATATAGAGAGAGAGACAGACAGAGACTGACTTACCTCAAGGGAAAGTGAAGAATTTGTTGTTATTAGGAAAAAATGGCTGCCTATAACTAATGATTTGTGTCCATGTTTGGACTGTTTCAGGAAGGAAAAGCCGTCTCTCATCTTTGAAATCTTACAGAGGCTTTCTCAACTGAAGAGGTTTGACATGGCAGTGATGTTCATGTCAGGACCCGAGAGAGAGAGTAAGTTCTGAGAGAGCAAAGCTTTCCCGCAGCTCCTCATCCTCCTCTGCTGCTTTTGTACATGCTTACCATGGTACAAGATACATGCAGTTAACTACAAATACTTGTAATTAAGTTAATTGATGTGCAGTTGGATTACATAGAGTTAAAATTGTAGTTCTCGGCAGTCTTTTCAAATGTAGATACTATTATCATTTTCTAACAGAAGGAAGCCAAGGCATGGGGGTGGGTTGAAGGTGTTTATGAAGGTTACAGAATTAAGGAACCATACTGGAGCTTTGAGCCCCAGGCTGTACCCAATTGTATAGAGACTGAATTCTGCTATTGTGGGGGCATGCAGAGGCTCCTGCCACAGAACTGGGTACAGGGTGCATCTCATCCCTTCTGAGGGGCTCCCTCCCTGAGTATTTAATTTCAGCTGAATTCTAAGTACAGAAGTTAGTTTAGCCAAAGGTGTGGGGTTAGCATGTGCTGGAGGCCTGGACAGTCACACCAGTGGCATTCAGAGCGTGCAGTGCAGCTGGACTCTAGGTGGGATCAAGACTGGCAGATGATGACCCTGAATTCTAATCCTTATTTGTACTGCTGGGTGGCATAACAGTGAAATTCTAGAAAAGTTTCAGTTCTCAGCGTAGGTGGGGTTATTTCTGTTTTTAGGCAAAAGATAAATCACTCAATTAAAAGAATGCCCTTTTTGTTTGTTTTTCAAGACAAGGTGTTCTGTGTAGCCCTGATTGTCCTGGAACTAGCTCTGTAGACCAGGCTGGCCTCGAACTCAGAGATCCACCTGCCTCTGCCTCTGCCTCCTCAGTGCAAAAGCTAGAAGTGGTGGTGCACACCTTTAATCCCAGCATGTGGGAGCCAGTGGCAGGTGGGTCTCTGAGTCAGACACAAGCCTGGTCTACACAGTGAGTTCCAGGACAGGCAGGACTGCACACAAAAACTCTGTTTTCAGAAAGTCAGCAATATCTTCAGTGTGTCATTTCAGATGCTCCCTGCACTAAGCATCCGTGAGCTCCTCTTAGGTCCTTGTTTCTAGTTGTGACATACAAGGGTTCTCAGTCTGTACTCTGGAGTTGACACCCTCAGCTGAATGTGCTGGTGCGTGCACTGTGATCTCAGCCTTCTGGAGGATGAGGCAGGATTTTGAGTTTGAGGCCAGCTTAGACTACAATAGGGAAAGACTTTTTTTTATTAAAAGAAAACAGCAAACAGCTGTGAGAGAAAGGCACCCTTACATTGGGAGGTGAACAAGCAGCTGTGAGAGAAAGGCACCCTTACATCGGGAGGTGACCAGCGGGAGGGTCAAAGTAGTTAGGACTGGAGAGATGGTTCAGTGGTTAAGGCCACTGCTTGCTCTTGAGGACTTGAGCTCAGTTCCCAGCACCCACATGGTGGGCTGACAACTGTCTGTAGCTCCAGTTAATAGGCTGTGATGCCCTCTTCTGACTCTGGGTACCAGGCACATACATGGCGCACATAAGTGCATACAGGCAAAACACTCATACACATAAAATGAATCTTTAAAAAAAAAATTTAACTTAAAACTTTCTGTTTTATCTTTTAAAAAGAATTTTAAATGATTAAAAATATTTTTATGTTAGTGTAAGCGTGTGCTTAGTGTGTGTGTTGATACTTGTGCGAATGTGGGTTGTCTAAGGACAGCCTTTGGTATCAGTTCTTGTCTTTGTCTCATTTGAGGCAGGGTCTCTTGTGTGCTGCTGCATGCACTAGGCTAGCCAGCCCTCGGACTGACAGGGGATTCTCCTGTCTCTGCTGTCTCCTGTTCACCGCAGTGTCCAGCTTTATGCGGGGACAGGGGATCTGGTCCTAAGAATATCTGTCAAGTGCTTTATCCATTGAGCCATAGCCTCAGACTCTTGTTTTTTCCTTCCTTCCTGTCTTTCTTTTTCTCCTTCTTTCTTTTAATATTTGGATAGGAAACAGAAAAGCCTTTGGGGATATTCAGAACTCAACTAAGTATAAACAGTCATTCTGGATTTATATGAAGAGAAAGTATGTCAGACCAGACTGGCCTTACAGCTTCATGGATCCTAGTAAATAGTGATGTAAATTCACTAAAGAGAATGAGTCATGGAGTCAAAGATTGTTATTTTTCCTGTTTTGAGACAGGTTTTCATGTATCTCAGGCTAGCCTTTAATTCACTTGTAGCTAAGGATGACATTGAACTTGTGACCCTCCTGTCACTATCTTGGAGTGTTGGATTTTAGGTGTGTGCCACCACAACCATTGGCTCATGTTGAACCCAGGGCTTCATGACTGTGAGGCACTCTGCCAGCTGAAACACATCCCCAGCACTCTGTTTGAGCTCATCAAAAACATTTCTCTCAAATTCCTAGTCAGTATTGCTATTATTACTGTTCTAGAAGAGACTTCATTTTGTCATTTTTAAAAATCACAACAGAGCTTTGCATTTTGAAAATTATCTCCATCATCTGTTATCATCAGTGTGTGTACACGCCTGCGTGCCTGTATAGCTCAGAAGACAGCTTTTGGAGTAGGTTCTTTCCTTCCATCTTGATGTGAGTCCCGGGGTTGAACTCAGGTCATCAGGCTTGCATGGCAAGTGCTCCATCTGCTGAGCCATCTTGCCAAGCTTTTGCCCTCGAGGCCTGTGTTTCTTCAGTCTTGAGTACCTACTCCCATATCTTCACTTCATTCTGTTGTCACTTTATTGCCATCAGCTCTGGTCAGAATAACTTCCTGCCTTCCACTGTTCATCCTTTCCCTGCTTATGCATCTATTTCCCTTTCTCAGGTGAAATCTCCACGAGAGCAGAAGTTGTGCCTCCTCCCTAGGCCTTAGCGCGGGGACACAGCAGACGAGAGTCTTTCCCTCCAGCAGCCTGAGTTCAGCTGAGTTCACTCTTAGAGAGAGCTGGTCCTTCAGGTCACTCTACCAGCAGGGTCTTGGTTGGTCTCTTCTGTCTGCTGAGTGAGACATGGAAGCACATGCAATCATTCTGCTCTCTAAGCCTTCAGAAACATTAGCTCCAGTGACCTGCTTTATTGCCACTGTCAAGTGACAGTTTGTTCCAGTTTAGTGTTGAGAAGCATGAACTGTCATTGTTTGCCAAGTGTTGAGTGTGGAGTGCTTAGATTAATGTCATTGAGGATGTAAGGGAAATTTATACTGGTAGCAAAATACTTTGGAAAGAAATACTGGATTTCTGTATTCTTTTCATATTAGCTTTTTAAATCTATAAACTAGAATTTATGGAAAATGTTATTGCTTTTATTTGACAGGTTAAAAATCTCTTGATTTGAGGTTAAAATAATCTCTTGAATTTATGTTTTGCATAGTTTTTTAAAGTGAGAGTGACATACAATCTATTTTCTTTTTCAGTCACAGATGTCTTATTCAATCACTTAGAAAAATCAGAATTGAAGGATTCTCTTGAAGAACTCAAGAAAAGATATGGTGGCTGATCATGACTGCCGAGGTTGTCTTTGTCTTTTACATATACATTATTTTTCTCACTGAAATCAAGTGTTTTGTTTGACTTTTTAAGAGAATGAAATCATACCCGAGAGGACTCTCATCTCAATGGTATTAATTCATGTAAAGTGCACTAGTGAGAAATGGTTCAAGTAAACTAAAAGTTTTTATGAAAATAAAAAAATGTAAGTAATGAGATATACTTGTAAGGGTCAGTATTTTATTTTATAAATAATTTTAAATGTTATATTTAGTTACATTCTTCAGTGTCTCATAATTGTAACATTTTTATAGTTTCACCAATTTTTGTAACCACACACAAAGCTACTTCATTACCACATGAATAAAGTGATTTCTTTGGAGAGGGTATTGGATAGATGGCAGCATGGTCTCCCTCCTTCCTCTACACCAACAGCGGAGTGAAGACAGGTCCTCGGTTTCTTGAGGGTCCTGTGCGGGATGCTCACAGCTTACTAGACTCAGGACAGGTCCTCCGCCATTGGAGGGTCCTGTGTGTGATGCTCACAATTTACTAGACTTGGCAGTTACAGTCCAGCTGCTGCTGTGGAATCCGATTCTGTTGCACGTAGGTAAGTATTGGTGGTGAGTCCTGGAGCAAGCCCTTACATTCTGTAACCCTTGCCTGTTTGCAAAACCTTTCCTGTGTGTAAAGTTCTGGGGTTCAAGTGTTGACTGATCTTAACTCCTAACATTTGGGCGGCAACCCCAGCTGGATGTCAGCTAGGAGGGAGTGAACCTGAGGGAGGGTAGGAGAGCCTGCTCAGCCTACACATCACAGAGCTGAGTGTAGCCAATAGGGGCCCCGATACACAACAAGGGGCTCTCCCAAAGTGAAGACAGCCTGGTTAGGCATGAGACACTAATCCAGACTCAGCACCAGCAGCAGTCATGGGTAAGACAGTTCAGCTGATCCTCCCTGCACAGAGCAGTCTCTATTCAGCTAGTATTTTTCTTGAAAACAAATAAAACTCTATTTTTGGTAGTGTTTTTACTTATTGAATTAAAAATCCGTCACTCCCCTTCATGCATTTGACCACGCACACTAAACTATTGAGCAGCCATTGTCCCCACCCCCATACTCCTTCCTTCTGTTTCTCCATTTTTTTGTACACTTTTAGAACTAGTTTGACTATCTTGTGGGGTTTTTGTTGTTTTTAAAAAGGCTTTATGTTTTGACTTTTTATTCCTCTTCATTTATGATTACTAGCTTTCTCTTTGTGATTTTGTTTTCTAATGTAAGTTTTCCTAACATCCTTGACTTTGTGTCTTCTCTTTCATAACATTCTGCTTCTCTGATTTGTTTCTTTAGCTTTGATCCTCTTCTTTCCCCCTTTCCCTGCTCCTGTCCTTTTATCTCATTTGTTTATAATGTCTGCACTTACCCTCACTGATCTTTAACTCTGGCTCACTGCATATTGGTTTTGCCATTTTCTGTGGTTTTAATTTACCTTTTGTTGCACATTTTTATTTACAGAAAGCAAAACATTTCAGTGTTCATTTAGCCTTTCTTTTGGCACCAAAACAAAACAACAACAACAACAAAAAAAAACCAACTTGACAGGCAGATCCCAAATCAGTCAGACTCCCAGGACTTATCAGACATTGTGGACTGGGGGATATGCAGTCGCATCACAGATGGGAAAATAAACAATTCACCTCAGCAAAAATCTGCTCACCAGCAGGAAGGCTGGAGAGGAGGGGCAGTCTCTCTGCTGCAAGGGAGGGAGTAGGGGTCTGGGATAGAGGCAGGGATGGGAGAGACCCCTTTCCTAAACTAGAGAGTTAGCTTTGTTTTTAATTCTCTCACCATGAAAAAGGAAGACAATACAAAACTATAATGCCCTGACCACTCACCCTCAAAAACGTTGGAGAGGCATGTGGGGACTACTCCTTCTCATGCACAGCACATGTGTGAATGTGTGAGTGGGTGTCTGTAAGCAGCATTGTCCATGTAGGCTCAACACGTGTCTAAACGAGGTGGAGACATATGCCACTTCATGGACCCTCTGTCTCCGTGATTCCCCACTGAGACAAATTAGTGCAAATTTCAGAGACAAACATAGGCAGAAGGGAGTGGGGTGGCCAGGGAGCAGGGAAGACAGTGCTCCGGAGAGGGAGGGTAAGGAAAGCAACAGTTAGAAATGGCTTACGTTATCAAAACATTTCACCTGCCCATCACTCCCACCACTCTGGGCTCGTAGCTGGCAGAAGTCAGGCTCCTCCACAAGCTGGTGACAGGATTCCTCAATGAGGCAGTTCCCTGAGGCTATGATAAAACACCTTGACCAAGGCAACTTAGAGAAGGAGGAGCTTATTTGAAAGTGCAATTCCAGAGGGTGAGAGTACACCACAGCAGGGAAATGTGGTAAGAACAACAAACTTGAGAGCTCACATGTTCCACAAACAGGAAGCAGAGACAATAAGCCAATTGATGTGTGTCTTTGGAATCCCAAAGCCTGTCCCTAGTGACACACCTCCTCCAGTAAGGCCACACTTCCTAGACCTACCCAAACAGCACCACCTACCTGGAACCAAGTATTCAGCCAACAGAGCCTGTGGGGAGCAGTCTCACCCATGCCACCAGAGGCAGCTATGCCATGCCTATACCTGCTGACAGGTCTTTGGGACTGAGGTCACAGTGCCATATGAGATGCAGAAGCCCCACTTAGCTGTGGTTGTTGAGTTGCACACAGTGTCTTACATGCTTGTCCATCGTTGGGCTGAGAGACGGGGACCCACCTATCCTTGGACACTCAGCAGGTCTAAAGCACTGTTAAATCACCATTGAATGCCAAGTAGTGGTGGCAGCCTCACAGAGTGAGTTTCAGGACAGACTCTAAAGTTACAGGGAAACTGTCTTGAAAACAAAAAAACCAACCAAACAACAACAACAACCAATTATTGAAATCTAAAAAAAAAAATCACTACTGATATTAAGTTCTTTCATTTATGTTTGTAAGCACTGTTTATGCTTTCTACAGCACTGGGAATGGGGCCATTTGACTGCTTAATGAATAATTCTCGCACGCCTAGGCAGCCTGAACTGCCGTGAACAAAAGGGCTGTAAGTCACCTGATGCCCCTTTTGCCAGCACTGGCCATCTGGAATACTCCTTGGATCCCTTGACACAAAACACAAAAGATTGCAGTGTGCTGATTACCCTGGCTCCTGAAGGCACCGCCTCTGCCAAGGCTGTTAGAAACAGCCTGCTCTGGGCTTTCTGCAGTCGCTAGCCTAGATAACCACTTTCACCTTGTCCAAGAGAGGGGAGGGACTACTACAACAGGTGTCAAGGCTGTGACTAGTCTAAGCACCCCTTCTCAGCTTATGTAAGTAGGTGGCTTAGGATCGCTCAGAATTGTCTGGGGACTCTCCTGCACCATCTCCCTTGGTGTTGCAACATAGGTCTAGTAAAGGACTTCTCTCGAGTGGCCTTTCTTTGCCTGCTTTTGGTAGTTCAGGCTGAGCTGGTGACAAAATAGAAGCAGAGGCTGGCTGCCGTGGAGACGGTGGCAGCAGGCATGGCTTGAAAGGATGAGCGCCAGCCTTGGCACTGGTTTCAGGCAGCAGCTTGCTGGCTGGAAAAGCTTCTGCGTTGGGCCATGACTTGACAGCTGAGGGTCCCGCAGGTGCCACTATGAACCTAACGGCACACACGCACGGCCTCACAGCTTGACAGCTGTAAATTGTGCAGAGCCACCCATAACTACCAGTGCTGCCCAGCTCAATGAGCCTCAGGTCTGTCTCTCCAGCCAAAGGACTGACAACTGTTGTTTAACTACTGAAGATGTGGTGGGACATAGTCCTTGGAGACCTGTGTCCAGGCGCTGTGTGACAGCAGAAGGAGCATCTGCCGTCAGAAGCCTCAGTACTAGAAATAGCCCTGCTGTCAATCCATCTGTGCACTGGTGTGCTGCAGCTGCTGCAAACTGCTCTGACTCTGCCAGGAATCGTACCTGTCCACTGGGTTCCTGCTCACTGCAGCAGAGGATGCCTGACTGGTCCTAGCCACACCCAGCATCCAGTTCCTGATTGGCCCTCTCGATGCCTCAGATCCTGAGGAGAGGCAGGAGCCCCAGCTCCACCCTGCCTCTCCTATGTCTCCACAGAGGCAAGTACTCATAAGTCTTGGCAGTGGCCATTAACAACTGAACAGCATTTGAAGACTTTAAGAAAAGCAAGGGAGTGTTTGGTTGAGGTTTCTGTCCTGCCCGGTTCCTGCAGTCATTAAGTCCCAAAGAAATCACACAGAGGCCTCATTAGTTATAAACTGATTGGCCGAGTAGCTCAGACCTCTTATTAACTCTTATAACTTATATAAGCCCATTATTCTTGTTTATGTTAGCCACGTGTCTCAGTACCTTTTTTGGCCAGGCAGTCACATCTTGCTTCCTCTGAGGCTGGGTCATAACTGCAGACTGCGCTTCCCTCTTCCCAGAATTCTTGTTGCCCTGCCTCTACTTCCTGCCTGGTCACCCCACCGATACTTCCTGCCTGGGTACTGGCCAATCAGCATTTATTTAAAATATAAGTGACAGGGTACAGACCATTGTCCCACAACATTCCCCCCCCCTTAAAAAAAAAAAACAAGAGCTCTGAATCTAATATCCTTTGTTTAGCTTTTCTCCTGACTATTAGCCATAACAACTTGTAACCAACATTCTAAACAAAGGAAAATATCCATAGTCCATTTAATGGGAATGTGGGTATAGTTTTCCAGGTTATTTCCTGCTGCTTGGGGGCGCTAATAATCTTATATGGGGACCTAATTATGATCAAGTCATTACTAGAGTATCCTGTGAGGCCTGATTCATCTTAGTCATCAGTCTTGAGGCTGTTCTGGATGTAGAACTCAGACATCTGGGCCATCCGCTCCTATCGGAGATTTCTCAGGTGGTCTGCCTTGATCAAACCTGATTTTTCTTAACTCAGAATGAATCCACAGCCTCTCATTTCCTGTGGAAGCAAAAGCAAAACCTCTTCTCCAAAGTAACATACCTTTTGACTTCAATTTTGAAGTCAAGGTATTTTCAAAATTCCTATCTTGGATTAATTCAACAGCATTTATAATCAAATGTCTTTTAGCAGCTGTTGCTCCTTCCTCAGCAGTCTTGCAACTCAAAGACAAAACAATAATATACAGTATCTAGACTCTCTGTGTATTTTCCATTGGCTTTTTTAAATTTTAAACTCTATTTTTTATTTTAGTTTTAATTTTTGACTTTTTGAGACAGGGTTTCTCTGTGTATTTTTGGCTGTCCTGTAACTCACTCTGTAAACCAGGTTGTCCTTGAACTCACAGAGATCTTTCTGCTTCCTGCCTCCCAAATGCTGGGATTAAAGGTGTGTGCCACCACACCCAATTACTCTCTGCCTTTCTTTTTTATTTTAAGGACTTTTTAATCCTTTTTTATTTTCTCTCCCAAGCCTACATATATGCTTAAACACATTATAAACCATTTAGAGGTTTTCTTTGTCTCTGAATCTATCTTTACTGTATATCTCTCTTTTTCTGACCACACAGTCTTTAATTTGCTAAGCGATATGGCTAGGATGAAAGCCGTGGCTTTGACAGCTGGATCCAGCCCATTCCTTAGTTTTTTTCTGAGAGTCTAGCCTCATGGCAGAGGTACTGGCTGGAACCATGTTTATTGCCATAACTCTATGGTGTTTCAAGGTCCCTGCCACCACCAAAAAGCATGCAGTCAGCTTTTCATCAACACCATTTAAGTGTTTTGTGGCAGGACCTCTTAAAAGAGCTGCAAGGTTTTGCAGCTAAAGCTGAGTCAGAAAGCCTATCTTAAATGAGAGTGCTTACCTCTAGCAAGCAGAGTGCACCTGAGAAAGTACTGCTATCAAGAAGCCATGCTTAACTCTATTCTTTTCTATCTAGAATAACTTCCCAAGCTGTCTCAGACTTTATGTGGACGTAGTTGTTCACACATTGGGCACCATTTGTTGACTGAAGTTTTCTGTCCTGCCCAGTCCTGCAGCTGTTAATTCCCAAAGAATCACACAGAGGTCTATATTAGTTATAAACTGATTGTCCCATTAGCTCAGGCTTCTTATTAACTAATTCTTATATCTTCCATTAGCCCATAATTCTTGTTTGAGTTAGCCACGTGGCTTGGTACCTTTTTTTGGTGAGGCAGTCACATCTCCCTTCCTCTGAGGCTGGGTCATAACTGCAGAATGTGTCCTCTTCCCAGAATTCTCCTTGCCCCACCTCTACTTCCTGCCTGACTACTGGCCAATCAGTGTTTTATTAAAAATAATACAAGTGACAGGATAAAAGACCATTGTCCCACAGCAGGAGGGAGAAGAGAGCAAGCAGAAGATGGAAGATAACAAGAGGGAGTAGACTTTGAGAACCGGAGAAGAGATACAGCCCTTCTTGCCAGAAGAATTCCAAAGAGTCACACATGCTCACGGCTGAGGACTCTATCACTGGTTACCAGCACCCAAGAGTTCCAACACCTGAATCCTGCATAGGGACTTGTAGGACCAATGGTCCTGATGCTGGAGGCTTCCATGGGGGCTGTTATATTAGAGGGCATTGCTTGTTACTATATGTTTGCCCACTGCTGTCCCTCACTGCTGTCAACATCAATGGTTTCAATGAATGCTAGAAATGAGTATTTGAAGAGTTTCTCGGCTACCTACAGTGTCTCTCCAGGTAGAGCAAAAAGAGCTTCCAGCCACTGGTTGGTGGGAAGACCTCATACTTGGCATTCTGGATCCAGTGGATCACATGTCGGTTCTAGCATACAAGGGCTGGTGAGGTGGCTCTGTGGGTAAAGGTACTTGCCAAGCCTGATGACCTGAATTTGATCTCCAGAACCCACGTGGTGGGAGGAGAGAACTGATTCTAACGGGACAACCTCTGACCTCCACATGTGCACCACACACACATACACATAAAATTAAAAAATAGGAAATCATAGCTCTTCTTGGTCTTCCTGGTCGGATCCTCAGAGTGAATCACCTGGTACTTGCCCATCGTCTTTGAAGGCTGCATGGGGCTGGTTGTGATGAATTTTCTCAGTTTTTATCTTGAAGCTCAGCATTATCTGGGAGACGGGCCAGCCTCTGAGCATGCTCGAGGAGGATTATCTTAGTTATATTATTTGAGGCAGGAAGCTCCACCCACTGTTGGTTGTACCATGACCTGGCTGGGCTTCCAGACTGTGGACACGGAGAAAGAGAACTCACGGAACATTATCTTTCTGTTTCTTGATTTTGGATGTGATGTGACCAGCTATCTCAAGCTCCTCCTGCCTAACTTCCTCTTCATGATGGACTATTCCTTGAACTGTGAGGAAAGTAACTTTCCTTCTTTCTTATGCTGCTTCTGTTAGAGTATTTTATTAGGCAAATACTAGGGCTGGCACACTGTTGGGGGCCAGACTGGATTGGCAACTGTCCAGAGGCCCTGATGATGAGATGTGGGCATCTTGCCCCTGGCCTTGCCAGAATCATGCCATGCAAGGCTGACTGGGGACTAATGCTAGGGCCCGGAGGGTGGGACAGTAGTCTGGGAAATGGCACTTGACATTTTCCTCATATGTATGTGATTAAATATTCGAGACACTGAGTGTGAAATGCTTTGGTTGCCTTCCCATAATGCACCTTGCTAAGGGGGACCTTGGAATGTTCTAAGTTCCCTGTAATTTTACTCTCTGATATTCTTTACTGACATGCATGTTGCTTCCCCATTTGAGGAGTATAGAAAGAACCATATTGTTAACAAACTTGCTGGCCCGGGTCATCAGTCCTTCAGTCTCCTGGCCCCAGATTTTGACTCTTACCTTTTATGATCTCTTTCTCTTTTTATCCCTGCCTGCCCCCTGGGGATCCAACATGGCTGGTCCAGGTCAGTGAACATGGAGAAACCCTCATGCATTTTGGTGTGAAGTTCACACTCAGGTTGTAGGGCACACTGGCAAGTTTTGTGTCAACTTGACACAAACTAGAGTCATCAGAGAGGAGGAAGTCTCAACTGAGAAAATACTCCCATAAGATCCAGCTATACGATATATTTTAAATTAGTGATTGATGGTGGAGGGCCCAGTCCATTGTGAGTGGTGCCATCCCTGGCCTGTTGGACCTGGGTTCTATAAGAAAGCATGCTGAGCAAGTCATGGGGGAGCAAGCCAGTAATCAGCACTCCTCTATTGTCTCTGCATCAGCTGCTGGATACAGATTCCAGTCCTGTCTTAGTTCATGTCTTGGCTTCCTCCATTGATGCACTATGATGTAGAAGCATGAGCCAAATAAACCCTTTCCTCTCCAGCTTTCTTTTGATCATAGTGTTTCATCACAGCAATAGAAACCCTAACTAAGACAAGTTGGTACCATATAATGGGCATAGTGTGACAGACCTGACCATGTTTTTGGAGGACACAAGTTAAAGTCATCTGAGAGGAGGGATTGCATGAAACCATCTCTGAGGGACGGTCAGTCTACAGAATGTGAGAATCTCTACCAACTTCCAATCTATAGTCAGATCTGTAACCAAAACCCAACCAAAAACTCATCCAGTGAATAAAAAGGCCAACAAATCAACTAGACAGTTCTCAAAACAAGATGTACACTTGTTATTTGAAAAAGCATTCAACATGCTTAGCCATCATAGAAATTCAAATTCGAACTACTTTGTGATTACATGTCCTCCCTGTCCAAATGTCCGGCATCCAGAGAACATGTGGCAGCAAATGCTGGTGAGGCTGTGGAGAAAGGCACCCCTGTTCACTGCTGGAAGCGTGTAAACGGCTGCAGTCACCATGGAGATCAGCAAGGTGATTCCTCAAGAAGCTGGCAGTTTTCTTCTCAGAATCACTCAAGGACTCTTGTACCCACAGAGAGGCTGCTTCGCGTCCACTGTGGCTCTATTCACCAGAACCACGACATGGAACCAGCTTAGGTGTCCATCAGTAGGTGAACAGATGTGGAAAACACGGCACATCCATACAATGGGGATTTCATCCATCTGTAAAGATGAAGTTGTGAAATTCACGGAGATTGTACTGGGCTATAGTTCACTATTGTGAGTGAAATAAGCCAGACTCAGTATTTTCTCTCATGTACTGAATCTAGACTTAAATTCACACACATGAAGTCAGAAAGGGAGGGAGAAGGAGTGAACAAGAGAGGGCGATGGGATATTTATGTCATGAAAACAGAGGAAGAACTATCAGGAGGGTGAACGGGACCAGCAGAAAGTGGAAGGGAGGACATGATGACAGGCAGTAGGGGCAGATGGGAATAGTGTAATGATAAATATCTATGTGAAAACCCATTTATTTTTTTTATATTACAATACTTATTTTTTAAAAATATTTATTTATTTATTATGTATACAATATTCTGTCTGTGTGTATGTCTGCAGGCCAGAAGAGGGCACCAGACCTCATTACAGATGGTTGTGAGCCACCATGTGGTTGTGGGGAATTGAACTCAGGACCTTTAGAAGAGCAAGCAATGATCTTAACCACTGAGCCATCTCTCCAGCCCCAAAAACCCATTTCTTTATATTCCAGCTAAAGATTAATTTAAAAATTAGTGAGAACAGTTAAAAATAAGCCTCCCCCAAAGTCCTGTGCTTATTTTGTTTAATTATTACTGCCTGGGGGCCAACCCCCAGCAGCGCACGGCTCAAAGGGAAGGCACGGAGTCCCTGCGGACTAAGACGTTTTTGTCTGAGGGGCAAAGGGAAAAGACCCTCACACTTTCTCTTCACACCTTCCTTCTTTATTCTTCTGAATTCTTCAGTTTGTGTTCTGTATTCTCTTTTCTTATCTCTATCCAGAAATGTCCCTCTGTCTCTCTTAATGCTTTCCTTCTCTTTCTAATTCTCTTGATGTTCACCTCCTAACTCTCTCGTTCTTGAAGTTTTCCTTCTAACCCATTTTAACTCTATCTTTAGTCTTTCCCTTACAGCATATATACCCCAGCAAAATTTTTCAGGCAATATAAAAATTACAATGTAGTTACATTCTGTTTTTCAAGTGAATGATTTTAATGAGCACAGGCAAAAACATGTTTTTCATCTCCCTTACATGATTAAAAACAAAGTCACCCCAATCACCACATACATTAACATCTAAGTAACTTGTTACAGATTAATAGAACATGAGCAGATCTTTTGTTGGCCGGCTGCATCTTGCTGTTACAAAGAAAGACTCAATCATTTTGTTATTTATCTTGAAAGGTAATCTTATAAGGAATCTTAAAGGAATCACAAACCTAAGCTTTTATACATAAAAAAAACAATCAGTTGCCAGGTGGTGGTGGCACACGCCTTTAATCCCAGTACTCAGGAGGCAGAGGCAGGCGGATCTCTGTGAGTTCGAGGCCAGCCTGGTCTACAGGGCAAGTTCCAGGACAGGCATCAAAGTTACACAGAGAAACCCTGTCTGGAAAAACCAACCAACCAAACAAACAACCAACACCAAAAACAAACAAAAAGACCCATCAGTCAGCTGCACTTGAATCTTTAGGGTCTATACCCACTCACCAACAGTTTCTTATATCAGGAGATTGAGGGCAGGAATGGGTTCAAGGAACTAACTAATCACGACCTTTGATCACAAACCAACCCTAGCAAGAAAGTATATCAGCTAGTAACAGCTGGGTTGCTTAGTGTTTTTGACCTCAGCTATATGTCCTTGTGAACTTTAAATTGTTTTCTGGGGTTTTTCATCTCCAAGTTATTATTAAACATCTGATCTAGCCTGAAGTTACTTTAAAGCTTTGCATCAGCTAATGATGCACGCCAAAACCTGTGACTGCATCTTTCAGCATTAAGAGACTTAGGGCTGGCCTGGCTCCTGGGACTCAATTGTTTTTCTTAATCATTAACCTAAGCCACAGTCTATACAGCTCCTCAATAGAAACGCATGTGTTCTAGCTGTGTGACACTTCCTTGTTTATATTTTTAACATCAAAACTCTATTTAAACTAACATTATTGTCAATTAGAAAGTACAACTTAGGAAGAAATCATCTTCATAATAATCCACAAGTAAAAATGCCTAATACAACAGAACATTTCCATAAGATAAACATACTACATTACAGGCAGTGGGGTCTCCCCACACTCATTCACACCATGCCAGATACCAGAGAAAGATGCCAGCGGCAATAAACATGTAAAGGTAGAGCAGAAGCAAAAGACATTCTGGGGTCTGTGGTCTTGGCGCCCTGCCCAACCAAGATTGACCCATCAAGGAGTTTCCTCCTGGTGGGCTGATACCTTGAACATCAATTGCCACCCGTTGCTCCTCTGACATGGTCACCAGCATTTAATAAATGCTCATTTGTATGTATGTGCATATTATCATGGT
The DNA here is from genome assembly GCA_004026605.1 of Ondatra zibethicus. NCBI lineage: Eukaryota > Metazoa > Chordata > Mammalia > Rodentia > Cricetidae > Ondatra > Ondatra zibethicus. The sequence continues at coordinate 50,219 of PVIU01009726.1, forward strand.
CTAATTGTGTGTCCTCAGGTTCATAAATTGAAAACCAATTACTTAAGTGATGCTCTCTCTCATGAGGAAGATACTTTGTGGCAGTGCCTGGGTCACCAGTGTTGTCGTTTGGCGGTGGCTGGAAGGAAAATAGCACCATATATCTGAACTCACCAGGGAGGCTTATTGGGGGGAAGGGAAGGGCGCAGAGACCAGTCTCTGGGCAGTGAGAGCTGTGCTGCGGGAGGGAGAGAGCTTCTCTTTTGTGAGCGGATATAGCACCTGTGCCCATGGAGAGGAGCTGTAGCTGATGCTGTGTCCTGTCAGAACCCTTAGCGCTGGCCAGTATGAATGCCTGAGTACTAATAAGCACATGCACACATGCTCTTAGTGGCTGCACTTGAAGACCCTGAGGGCAGGCCAGCATGATGCCTGAATTCTAACAACCAGGCTTCAGGCTTAGGGTCTTCATGGAGAGGGCCCAGAAAACTCCCTTACCTCTGCTGTGTGAATTCACAGAGGGAAGGAAGGCCCCCTCGCCTGACACCGCTTTACCTTGAGCGTGGCCTTCCCTGTGTCCAGAATGTGAGAAATTTCCATCATTCCTAAGTCACACAATTTATGGTATTTTGTTAGAGTGTGAGGCCGAAAAAGATTCTATTTCTGTGCTGGGCCCTTTTGGAACCTTGAACTACACCCTAGCCCCCAGGAAAAGCTGAAGGCTGCAGGACCCCTCTTTAGGGGGAGTATTAGCTAATGGAGAAACCTAAGTTACACAAAGTTGCTGACTGCAGCCCGTTCCCTCACCCGTAGTTATACAGAGAATGTTGACCACCCAACTTCCCCTATCAGCTGGGTAATATTTCAAACAGCCCCTGCGGTTAGCAAAGGGTCAGCAGATGTCTGGAAGACGTAACCAGGGGCTGTTGCTATCCCCCTTAGATAATAATATTAGATAATAATAGCCTATTAGGAACTGACAGCGGGGCTTTACCTAATCTTTAGCCAATTATGATATAGGATACGTGATTTTGTATTTTGATACTGTAACCTTGTGACTGTTTTGTGGTTTTTATCTTTACAAACCCTTTACAATAGCAGATGGGATCCTTCTCCATCTGCTGTGAGGCAAAGGACCTGTGCTAGCCCGTACTTAATAAACGAAACCTTGATTTTGCATTCGGAAGTGTGGCTCTGTGGTGGTCTTCTTGGGGATCCTAAGACTCAGGCACAAGAGCAGCCTGCCCCGATAAAGATAATTCTAGAAAACCTATATCGTATAATAGCCAACACAGCGAACAACAAGGGAACTAAGGTTTATATGAGGCATCTCTGTCTACTGAGCGCAGCTTTGCAGATTACCATCAACCGTTGGGGCCTCCACATCCGGGGACCCTGGGACTTGTCTAAGGAACGCATGTAAGGAGAAATAATCACTTGCTAGTTTGACTTCTTTGGTCTCAGTCAGTCAGATAAATGCTGGCAGGAGCCTGTTGGTTCCCCATGGAAGCCGGAGTCTCGTAGATCCCAGCAAGGGAGCTGGGCTGTGTGGCAAAAGGCTCACGGAAGAGGACTGTTGACAAACAGGTGTGGAGAGACCTTCTGGGAACACACAGAAGAGGTGGTCGGGTGTGAGCCAGCACGGACAGCTAGGATCTGGGTGGACAGCGGAAGGGATCAACCCTAACTGTGGTGAGGTCACATGGGTGGCAGAATGGTGGGATGGACATGGCCCTAGCAGCAGTTTGCCAGCTGCACATGCAGAACTCTGAGCTTTTCTCTCAGGAGACATCTTGGGGGGGAGGGGAAATGGTGCTAGAGTGGTCATTTGGTTTATCTCCTGGAAGACTAACAAAAATTATTATTGCTATATGTACATGAGTGTGTGTGTGTGTGTGTGTGTGTGTGTGTGTATGTGTAGGGGGGTTGGTGAACATGCCATAGTGTGGGTGTGGAGGTCAGAGAATAACTTTATGGATTTTACTCTCTCCTTTCACCTTTATGTGGATTCTAGGGATGGACCTCAGGTGACCAGGGAAGCGTTTTTACCCAGAGTCACCTCACCAGCCCCTGCGGAGGATTTTGTATTTTACATGTGGGTATGTCAGTATTTTAGTTTCCTGTTCTAGAAATAGCAAATTGAGGGGTTGGAGTGGGGATTAAGGCAGAAGACATTTGTTCAGTTAAGAAAGATAAAGGTCGGTATTTAGGCCTGTGAGAGTTCATTGTCGGGTTTATGGTCTCTCTGGGAGTGGGGGTGGAGGTGTACCTAAGTTCTAGGCCTGTTTTAATTTGTTGCTTCTTCTACACTTGGCTAATTGGCATTTTAAATCACTCTAGGCACTCATTAGTATTAATGAGTGATCACCCCGACGCTGAGGGAAAAATGCTATTTTATAAAATTTGTGCCAATCCTTGGGTTGGAGAAGAAGATAAAATCAGAGGGAAAATGAGATTAATAAAGGTTGAGCAATATTATGGAAGAACATGTAGAAATATCATCAATAATAAAAGTTCTCAGCTGCTACTGAAATATATTAACTGTTTCTCTAAGCCCTGGCCTGGCTGCCCTTTGGTATGGAACCTTGCCTCTGTCTCAGCCTGGAGACCCAGTTGCCCAGGCAGAGCCATAGGGGGCTTTCCATACTTGCTGAGCAGTAAGAAATGCTTACCTCAGCCCACCATGCTTAGAATTCTAAATTAACTGGCTCTTAAAAGACTGTAGAATAAAACAAAACAACCCCAAATCGTCACCAGAATTGTAGCCAGATGTAGATGTCTTCATTGCGACTCTGATCATGTAGAACACAATTACAATACCACTGAACTACACTGGGAAGTTTGTCCCAGAGAATCAGACCTCAGTGGAAGAAGAGTTTGGATTGCAGCCACATGCTCTGTGCTGGAGAGTGAAACAGACAGACAACAGACAAATGAACAAATAAAACAAACTCAAACTCTTGTTAGACTCTTGCTAGTGAAGACACTTGCAACAGTTGTCGTTTGCACAGGAAACAGATCTGGAAAGGTTAAACTGTTGCTCAGAGTCGTGGAACTTTAGTTTCTGTTTCTATGCTTTGCAAACCTCCTTCCAGGCGGCTCAAAGACTAAGTACATTGACTTTACTCAATGTAATGGGCAGTGCTATAGATTGAATGCTTTTGTTCACCTTAGATCTTCTTGTAGAAGCCCAAAGAGCCCCATTTGGAAATGGGGACTTAGGGAGGCAGCCTGTCATGAGGCAGGACCAATGATGTCAGTGTTCTTATGGGAGGGCAGGAGACATTTTCCTCTCTCCTCTCATTCTCGTGTTCGCTCTCTCCTCTACACTGTGAGAATGCAGTGAGATGGTCGTTTGTAACCACGGGGACCTTCCCCAGGTACAGGGTCCACAGCACCTGTAAACAGGGAGACCTTCCCCAGGTACAGGGTCCACAACATCTGTAACCAGGGGGACCTTCCCCTGGTACAGGGTCCACAACATCTGTAACCAGGGAGACCTTCCCCAGGTACAGGGTCCACAACATTTGTAACCAGAGGGACCTTCCCCAGGTACAGGGTCCACAGCATCTGTAACCACGGGGACCTTCCCCAGGTATAGGGTCTACAACATCTGTAACCACGGGGACCTTACTCAGGTACAGGGTCCACAGGATCTGTAACCAGGGGGACCTTCCCCAGGCATGGGGTCCACAGCATCTGTATCCAGGGGACCTTCCCCAGGCATGGGGTCTACAGCATCTGTAACCATGGGGACCCTCCCCAGACACAGTGTCCACAGCATCTGTAACAGGGGGACCTTCCCCAGGCATGGGGTTCACAGCATCCTGATAACTAGGATGGATCTGCTTTCTGTGTGGAGTCATATAAAAGGTGGTTCCCATGGGGCAATGCTTAGCTGTGATCTGAAGTTAGCTACTTGCGAAATAAGCGAACAACGAATGAATTCAAATGCTGCGGAATGAGAATGAGGTCTCCGGATGGAGAGCCTTTGAACTCACTCAAAGCCCTTGTCTGAACATTAAAGACCTATCTCATCATTAATGGATATTAGTTCAATTCTCTTTTACATGATCGTGTTTAGAGTGCTGCTCATCTCAGATGTGTTCTGAACGCTGAGCAATAAGGAATCGGATTCACATTTCTGCTTCTCAGTGGAACTCTCTTTTGTGGGTCACAGCACTTCAAATGGGCTTAGTGATGCCATTATACAGACCCTAACTGTGTGTTAGACGCTGTACTTTGCATGTAATACTTAATCTCAGAAAAGGGTACAAGGGGCTGGTTGTCCTGGGCTTTGAGCAGAGGCTACTATGGATTAGATATTTGTGTTCTTTCTTCTATTTCTCTGGGTGACAAACGACCTTCATGAGGCTGCAAAGACGCAGCAGCTGGAGTCCCCAGGCTGGCAGTTGGCATTCCGCTGGCGTTCCTGCCGCCTGCTGGCCTTTCAGAAAATAGCACATTATGTCAACATTTGATAGCGACAATGAAAGTGAATTTAAATTTCTTAGTAAATACTGGCTGCTTTATTTGTAGGTCTTATTTTAGTGTGTTGCATTAGTTAGGGTTCTCTTAAGGAAGATAACTTATAAAATGAATATATATATGTATATATATATATATGTATATAAAAAGAAGATTTACTAAACTGATTTATAGGCTGTGGTCCCAGTAGTCCAACACTGGCTCTCTTGATGGAAAGACCCATAATCCGGTAGTCGTTCAGTCCAAGAAGCTGGATGTCTCTGCAGTTCTGATCTGGTGCTGAAGTCCTGGAGGGTCTAGAGAGCTGCTGGTCTTCAATCTACGTTGAAAACCTAAAGAAGTTGGATTTAATATCAGCAGGATAAGATGAGCTTGTCAGGGAGAGTGAGTGCAAGCAAGCAAACAGTAAAGTTTCCTTCTCCTGCGTCCTTCATGTGGGCTTCCACCAGAAATGTGACCCAGATTTAATGTGGGCCCTCCTGTTTCAAATAAACTAATGAAGAAACTCTCTCACAGGAGTACCAATATTATGCCCAAATCCACGAAGTCCCTACAAAAGCCAACAAGGAAACCGAGTCCCATATGTAAAAGCAAAGAGCCTTTATTTTAATCAAGTTTGCAAACTCAGTCTCTCTGCGTCCAACGTATTGGAATAACCGGAGAGCCCTGAGCTCAATTAGCATAGGGTTTTATAGTAGTAGAGGTGGGGGTAAGGGGGTCTCTGAGGTTTTAAGACCCTTGATTGGCTGACATCTGTCTAGGGTGTCCTGGTGAGTGTGCGCTGGCAGGTGATCCTATCTACAGCTTGTGGAATACTAGGCCTTTCCTTTGGATGGTCTGTTCTTGGGTGGGGTCGGGTAATCTCAGTTTGTGGTTCTTCCTGCAGCCAGGCATTGCCTTAGGGTGAACTACTGAGACTCTGGCCTCCATTTAAATTTATCAATGGGTGAGTCTTACTCTGGCAGGTGATAGTGGTTAGAAGTAAAGAACTTCCTTTGGGTGATCTGTTCATATTTAGCTTATCATCTCTGGCCCCCACATTTCCCCCTTCACAAGTACTGATGACAGGACCCAATCTTGGGTCCTGCTTGCCCCTGGTTTTAAGGACGCATGGAACTACTTAAATTAATAAATCTATTAATTGATAACTCTGGACCTAGTATATTAACAGGCACTATGGGTAGTTATCTTGTCCCCCATGGCAGGGAGTTTCCCCTCATCTCGGCCTTTTAACCTATTTTGGGCAGGGAGCATGGGAAGACGTGTTCCTTTTCGCAACTACTTCAAGCTGACATTGGGGCATTATTACCAGGGCCCAAGCAGGTTGAAAGGCTAGCCAAAGGTGGGGGAAGAAATTTAGGCATCAGACTCCTTTGAAGGGACAGGGAGAAGTCATGTTTATATCAGCTGGACTGGGCCATATCAGCTTTCAGGAAGTTCAGGGCTCGCCATAATTCAGAGCAGATTGTAGTCAGCAACTGATGCTTAGATGTGTCTGCCAGCCAAGTAGAAGCCTATTGAAATAAGTTTAAACTAGGAACAGAGTTAAAATGTATTTACTTAAAGAAAAACCCATATTGTAGAAAAAGAGCAGATAACGGGTATCTGTAAACAGAAGGAACAGACTCAGACCTTTGAGTCCTAGCAAAAAACTACAGATTTGTTAGACGTATGTATATATTTTTGCTGTCTAGAGAACCATGCATGGTTTGGACAGGGATGTCTTTGGCCTAATGAGAAACACCTTTAAGTTCACATTTAAATGGCAACCAGAATAGATTTAAAATCTTGAGCTTGTGAACCGCACAGTAAGTAATCATTGCTCTATTAGCTTATTAGAACTACCATAGAGGGGGGAAGAAATTAGAAACACTTATTTACATTTTAAGTTATTTTTTTTAGATCCTCAAGCTTATGAACTTTTATATCCTCAGACCTTAAAACATTTTTTTTTAATGAGCTAACAAGCTGGCTGTAGCTTTGTGGGAGGATCTGGATGCCTTTTGCTGCTAAACTGACATTATAACTGCCCTAGCCATTAATACTATCAGAGATCTCAGAAGGATAACCAAATAGGTTTTGAATAGGTTTTTTTTTTGTTTTTTGTTTTCTTTTGTTTTGTTTTGCAAGCAAACTTTCAACACTGAGTGCAAACCAATGTAATTTACAACTATGGACGTAATTGTTGAAATCCAGTTAGCAAAATATGGAACGCTTCACGAATTTGCATGTCATCCTTGTGCAGGGCCATGCTAATCTTCTCTCTATCATTCTAATTTTAGTATATGTGCTGCCGAAGTGAGCACCAGACCAAATGGTTTTTAAATATATTAAAAATGACAGGGACCAGAGTCCATATACAGTTAGTCATATCCAGGTCTCCACAGCATTGGAGGCAGAAATATCCAGAACAGCAGTCTTACTGCTTAAGCCAGGCCCATAAAGTGAACTTTTTTTTTCTGTGGAAGAGGGACATGGAAAAGAATGACCTTATTTTGTCAGCCAAAAGTGGTGCAATCGATTCTCCAATGTCCTGCTGTTTGTTCACTGGACTGGGTCCTGGCAGCCAGTGTTATACTGGGAGTCATCTTGTCCAGTGGTCAGCATCGTTGTAATCCAGGTGGAGACATTATGGTGTCTCTAATCTTCTCTGGAGACCTTGGGTTACTGCTAGGATCTTGGAGTCTCTGTCTAATATAATAAGCTTTTAAATTATTATTTTAAATGCCATATTCTGCAGATCTCTGAAGTATGAGGGCTGCCTAGGTATGTCTGATGAGACAAACTTTGTTTTTTATTACTTGCTTTAAGTTTGACTTTGAAAACATAGACAGGGAACTAAAAAGGCTTATTCCTGTAATTAATTATATCAGCACTTTAAAGATGACTGACTAACTTGTATTTTTTTAACAGTCTATAATAAGTTAACAGCTTTTACAAGATGAGAACTCCACACTCTGTAATGATTTTGAATTAAAGGTAATAAAGAAACTGAATTAGGCATTCCAAGGGTAAACACAGAACAAGTTTATATCTAGCTGTTAATGCTGTCTCCTGCAAGGGCAAGGAACAGGTCCCAAGGTGAAATGGGAAGGGGGGGAGTCTAAGAGCTAGCATTGCCCTAGGGCAAACTGAGACTAAGGTCTATCTTTTTGCTGCTCTATAGAACCCATCTTGCAGGTGTGTACTAAGCTGGCCTGGGACTCAGTCATGGGTCCCGTCTGCCCAGGGACTCAAGGGGGTGATACTGGAACCTTAATATAATCAGTTGAACAGTATTGACCCGTTCTTGAACAAAAGCCATCAAGTCTGTTGATAAGAAGCAAGATCGTTAGAGCTGGAAGCAAGGTTGTTAACCAAGGAGACCAGTTGAGCAAGTTTTTATCTAGCTTAAGTGTGAGCATCTTGTTTTTTATTATTAACAAGGCCATTGAATCTCTAATTACCCCAGAATGATTGACACAGAAACAACATTTTTTTTTCAGAAGAGGAGTTATTAATTTTGCATTAGTATTAATGCAAAAAATTTATGACTCAGCTCATTCAAATAGCTTAAACCCTAACAATATAAAACGTAATATAAAATATTTTATAGCACAGATGTCTCACAACCTTATAAGTGTATTTAAAAACTTAAAATCTCTTAGATGTCTTTTTAATCATTATTACCTGGTGATTCTTAAATTAACAAAGTCTAGCTGGCAGAACAAGGTAGCTTTAATCTATTTTAATCCAAACTATCTTGGAGATTTGTTAGGCCCATTCCACGTGGTCACCTTTAGTTAAGATGGCGGTGAAATCTTGTGGCATCCATTTTTTTAAACTCTAGTAAAATGGCAATCTAAAATTTAAAATGGAATTATGCCTTATGATTTTTTTTTAAAATTACCTATGTATAGATTTTAAGTAAATAAAACATTGGTCTAGCAAAGGAAGAGCCATAATCTAATTTTAGAACCAGCCTTTTTTAAAAAAAAAAAAACAAAACAACAGCATATAACAGTTTTAATATTATCTATATCAAAAAGTTATTTGAATTTTTGCTAACCCAAATTTAGTAATCAGAGCTCAGTGATAAATATCTGAAGTCAGGCCCATAACAGCACAAATAGACCATTTCTGTCTCAGCTCCATGCTTGCAAAAAAAAAAAAAAAAAACAACTTACATAGACAAACTTTTCAACAAAACAAGCACATTTAGTATTTGCATGTATGAGAAACCACAGCAAACATAGTTTACATCCCTTTTTTTCTGGCTTTCCAGACGACATATTAAAATCTTTTTGTTTTTTTAGACAATATTAAAAACTCTTACTGAAGTCTTTTTTGTGGTTTTCCTCAGTGAGTGGTGCATGATGTATGGCTACAATATTTTAAATAAGAACAGCACATAAAATCCTGTACCAGTATGAAACATTTGAGATCAACAGTTGTTTTTTTTTTTTACATTAACCAATAATAACTTGTAACCAGCCCCTATAAATGATGACAGATTTTTATAACCCATTGGATCTGAAAGAGTCCTTAACCTGCAGAGCCAAACCTAGGTCAGGTTTGACTGGAAGTTGCGGCATGTAGCGCCCAGGGCGGGTGGAGGGAACTCACCCACCAGCTAGCATGGGGAGTATGCAGCATGGAGGGTGGAGGGGGGGATTGTTAACCTCTCCAAGACATAGCAATTAACCCCAGATTCTCTGTTTAGTGTTTGAAATCCTACTGGGGTACATCTGCCCCCTACAACTGTGCCTGGCAGCCTTGCTACATTGTAACAGCAAGGCTGCATAGTCCAGTCACCCAGCCACACAAGCGTGCTGCCCGGCAGCCTCGTGCTTGGGGCCAAGGTTGACTCCTTTCCATGAAATGTTTAAGGCGGCAAGGAAAATATACCCCTATGCTTATGGCCCTGTCTCTAAAGTCCTGTAAGTGATCACAATATCACATTCAAAGAAGTCATGATTTGAGTCTGTCAGCGGCAGTCTAAGTCAGGACAAAAGCACAACGCACAATACATAGACATACAGGACAATGAACAGGACAATGGCGCCAAACCAAACCAAAGACACAGCTTCAAGCAACCAAACCAAAGACAAAGCTTCAAGCTGTTTGGCAGGAGTGACCCACCCCTCTATTGCAATGAGACCCTGCTATCCGCTACCGGCGTGTCTCACCAGAGAACTGACCATGCTACCCGCGTGTCTTACCACAGAACTAGAGAAATGCTACCTGCGTGTCTCCCCACACTACCCACGTGTCACTACACCAGAGGGAACCACCCTCTGCAGAAGGGCCCTGAGAACGTCTCCCCACCACCCCACCTGTGATCTTCTTGTGCATCCGCAGATCATCTTCAGGCTGTTAGGGTTCCTGGGCCCGCTCACAGACAGACATGAGACATGAAACAAAACACAGAAAACTTACCTGCCAATAGGCAGGCTCTACAGGTGGTAGTCCTAGTGGGCCTTGGGGGATCCAGGACAAGCCCCCAAATGTTATGCCCAAATCCACGAAGTCCCGGCAAAAGCCAACAAGGAAACAGAGTCCCATATGTAAAAGCAAAGAGCCTTTATTTTAATCAAGTTTGCAAACTCGGTCTCTCCTCCACATCCTTGTCCTTGTCAATGTCCTCCTCTCCTCTTAAGACAGTGTCTCATTATGTAGCCGTGGCTGTCCTGGAACCTCCTATGTAGACCAGGCTAGCCTCAACCTCACAGAAATCTGCCTGCCTCTGCTCCCTGAATGCTGGGACTAAAGGTGTATGCCATTATGCCTGAGTTTTAGAGACTTCTTATATTGATCTATATACAATGTCCAGACCTATCAGTTAAAATATACAAAACTGCACTGACTTTTAATTATTTAACAATATTTTCTGTACCTATTTCTAATCTCACCCAGGGGTGTAAGGAAAAACTGTCTGTTATTGTTTGCGTCCCCTCTACGTGCTTCTGTTGAGTACCAAAGGTGACAGGCTGGCTTTGGGAAATGTTGCAGTTGGAATGTGAAATGCTCCCTACAGGCTTCCGTTTTGGAATATTTGGTCTCAGTCTGGTCGTGCTTTTTTGGGAGGTTATGGAATCTTTTTGGATACTGCACCTACATGACAGATGGAAGGCTACAGCAGCAGTTCTCAACCTGTGGGTCACGACCTTCTGAGGGTCGAACAGCTCTTCCCTGGAAAGACCACTGGAAAACACAGGTATTTACATTATGATTCAAAGGAGTAGCAAAATTACAGTTATGAAGTAGCAATGAAATCATTTATGGTTGGGCCTGCCACAACAAGAGGAACTGTATTAAAGGGTCACAGCATCAGGAAGGTTGAGAACCACTGTTCTACAGGGATGGGTCTTGAGGGTTAGAGACCAGCTGTGTTTCCAGTCCAGCTGTTTCCGGTTGGTGTAACACATGTAACACACATCTGCCCCAGGCTCCCCCTGCGAAGCTGTGAACGCTGCCACAGCGATGGCTTCTCTAAAGAAATCCTTCCCCCTCTCAGTTGCTTCTGTCCGTTATCTATCACAGCAGCCAGCAAAGGAGATAATCCAGGAGTTGCCTTCCTCCTTCCACACCACAAGGGGTCGGTAGAGAGGCACCATGCCAGAAAACAGGTTCTTATCAGACCCTGGATCTGCTAGGACTCCCAGCTTCTGGGCTTTATTAGGGCAGCCTGCCTGAAGAGTTAGACAGTGCTGTCCTTGGCACCTTAGCCCCCACCGGCCCCCAGGTTCTCTGGGGTCCCTCTCTGAAACTCTCTCAGACATGCTTTCTGCTTTCTTCACTCCACAAGCTCCCTAGTCTGCCCCAGGATGCTCCTATTTGGGCTCCCTGCTCCTAGCCCCCACAATCCATTCTCTATAGCAAGAGGAAACTTAAGAAATATTTATTAGCAATGTATACGTGTGTGTGTGTGTGTGTGTGTGTGTGTGAGAGAGAGAGAGAGAGAGAGAGAGAGAGAGAGAGAGAGAAAACATGCCATGACATGTGGGGTCATAGGATAACCCAATGTAGTTGGTCCTCCACATTCAGTGATAGAAAGAGCTCGGGTTGCCAGGGTTTCATGGCAAGTACCTTTTAACCAATTACCATCAAACCTGTAAAAGCACAAATCAGTTCTTTTTTCAGATTAAGAATCTGAAAGCGGTATGTCATTGCACTTTTATTAGAATATGGCTTCTTTTAAAAGTTTTTTTTATATTAATTAATTTATGTGTGTGTGTATGTGTGTGTGTGTGTGTGTGTGTGCGCGCGCGCGCGTGCGTGTATCTGAGTGTTTGCCTGTGTGTATGTACCTGGTGCCCATGAAGTCCAGAAGAGGGCATTGTATCCTCTAGAACTGGAGTTATGGGTGCTCATGAGCCACTCTGTGGGTGCTAGGAACCCATCCTGGGGCCTTTGCAAGAATAGCAAGTACTCTTAACCACTTCAGCCCCAAATATGGCTTCCTAATTACAGTGTACTAAGTTTGCACATGATCGGGCCACTGTCTGTTTCTGCACTAATTATTGTCTAGTTTTCCTGCCCATCACTATATCCCTGTCACATTTGCTCTTTTTTCTCTTCATTAGCTCTGACTTGTGCTGTCTTGGGGCCTTTGCACTTACCTGCTATGTCTCACTTCCTCTAAGAAAGCTTCTATTTCTCTACTCATGAAACTTTATTAATGTTACTTAATTTTCTTCAAAGTCTCTAATATTTTCTGGCATAGTTACTTATTTGCTAGCATGTACCTCTAATTCCCCTTTGAGGTATAACCTTCACGAGTGTGGTGATTTAAATAGGAATGGCGCCCATAGACCATAGACATGTGGGTCATGTGTTTTGCCCATAGGGAGTGGCACTGTTAGGAGGTGTGGCTTTGTTGCAGTAGGTGTGGCCTTGTTAGAGGAAGTATGACACCGTAGGGGAGGGTTCATGTGCTCAAGATATGGCCAGGGTGGCACAGTCTCCTTCTGCTGCCTGCAGATGTAGAACCCTCAGCACCTTCTCCAGCGCCATGTTTACCTGCATGGCACCATGCTTCCTGCCATATTGATAATGGACTAAACCTCTGAACGGTAAGCCAGCCCCGGTTAAATGTTTTCCTTTCTAAGAGTTGCCATGATCATGGGTGTCTCTCCACAGCAATAAAACCCTAAGATAGTGACATCAATATTGACTCTTGTTCATTAGGATGCTGGGAGGCGGACGACATGAATCGAGTCAACTCTGGGTGAGGTAGTCTGTGAAGAGCAAGGTAGTGTTTCACATTTGACATAGTGCATGCGGCCAGGGGCTGAGTTGTTGATGGCCTTGACACTCTGCAGAAGAGGGACGGAGGCTCAGAAGTCCTTCAGTAACTGAGGGCATATGTATGCCAGGCACAGTACCTGACACCAGGGTTACAAGCGTGAACAAAGCAGGGCTCTTACCTTCCTGAGGATCATGAGTTCATGTCAGTAACAGGAGCATGAGCCACTGGCCTTGCGCTGTGTGTGCGCACACTGTGGCGAGCCTCTGCTGGGAGGGAGCACAAAACACCAAGGTAAGGAATAATGTGCTTCTTATTGGGGGAGGAGGATGAAGAGTTTGAAACGCTTTATGTGGAGGATGGTATGTGAACGAGGCCTTCCAAGATGAATAGGGCTTTTCCAGGTGTGGAAGAGGCGATAAGAGCTCGCCTGGAAGGGGGGCGCAGAGAGAGGCTGAGAGACACATTCGGGGTTGTCAGCCCTTTGAGAGCAGGCTGGACTGTCAGCATATATATTAATGTTAGTATAAAAGTGAATTTGGCTAAAGAGCTGGATGAATAGACTTAATTTTCTCAGTGAATGAACTTCTGATCTATCTCCAAGAGTCCATAAAAGTTTTCTCTGGCTCATATCGGCTCCTCCAGGCTTTGTGTGCTTTGCCTTAATTAGCCTCGCTATTGTACAGTGGCAGCTGTGGAGGTAGAGACAAGGCGAGGTAAACTCGCACACCGGCCTGAGTGCCTGCTTCCTGTGCTGAGTGTGTGTTTGCAGTCTATTCCAAAAGGCTTTTCACGCAAGGGCATGAACCGGGCAAACTCTATTGAATTTAAACTGGCTTAAGCCCCATCATCCATTGTCCTTGGGAAGCTGGTGTGGATCTGCTCAGGCCTGAGTCTCTTGGCAGCACCAAGCATCACTCCTGAGAATGTGTTACCCCAAAATAAGGACTGCACCCCAGAGGTGTAAGGGTTCCTCTTGTGTCTTATACAGGTTTTTTCCTTTAGAGAGAGACCTGTGTCTTCAGCCAAGCAAGGGTGAGGAGGGCACCCACCCCAATACACATATACACGCCCCCGTCACAAAGAGACAGACTCCATTCAGGGGACTGAGGTCCAGAGCTGAAGCAGCTTTGCCTCTGGGATGTCTGGACTTTTGTTATGTAGGGTGAGGGCCAGGGCCAGGTCTCATTTCTCCTTCTTGAACTGAATCAGGCATGATGCACTCCGTGAATGGCCTTCAGTGACAGCAGGGACCCTGACTGGTTGAGGCAAGAGCCAGAGACTCTGAAATTCCCACAGAGGAAAAGCCCACTAGTGAAAACAAACCCTGGAAAAGTGGGCTTCTTCTGAGCAGGAACTGGGGCGTAGGCCATCTTGGACCAAAGTGAACACAGTCAGGGTTCAACCTGGTCCAATCCAGGACGCAACTACACACCCAGTTAAGAATAATCTATCTCCCGTCTTTCCCCATTCATGTCCTAGTGACCAGGTTTATCTTTTTCATGTATCAGGGCACTCATCTTTTATGTTTTTCCATGTCTAAAATGTTAGCTCCTTACAAACAGCAATCCTATTTGCTCACGGTCTTCACCCACTGGGAATGGTTTGCGGCTACTCAGTAAATGCTTGTTGAGTGCATGACATGCTCTCCCCCGATGAACGTAGCTGAAGCACGACACAGACTTAAGCCAGAGCCGTTCAGTTCTGCTCACAGCCCACATCCAAGAGGCAACTGACAGGACCTTGGTGATGAGGGTCCTCACTGACGTGGCACCGGAAGGATGTCCCCAAGTGTCTCTCGCTCCACAGCGGCTCTTGTTCATTACCTTCAGCTGAGAGCAAGGCCTTTTTGTCTTGTCAGAGGGGGCTGCAGCCATGCAGCAGTGGGCACACTGGCTAGGGAGGCTGGCGAGTGCAACGGTCTGTCTGGTGGAGAACCACTTTTTCTCATTTAGTGTCTGGGTCATGCCCCAGGGGAAGCACCCTAGCCCTTTGCCTGCTGTCAGTTCCGATTTCAAGCCTTTCTGCTGTGCTATCTAAATTAAATCTCTTCTTCGCTTGGGAGCCTTCTGGCTTTTAGGTCCTATTTTTGGAATAGTATTCAAGGTTTGAATCTCCTGAAAAAGAGGCTCCAGGGTTTCTGCCCCCATCTGGGCTTCCCAGGCTCTCCCTACTCTGCACACTCGCCAGATCTGCAGGGCTTTGAAGCTTCTTTTCTGTCTTTCCTGCTGTGGGGAAATTGTTCAGGCACAGACCCTGGTTGGTGCCTTGAAGCCAAGCCCTCACCCCATAGGAGTCCAGTACCCCCACCCCTACCCCCACCCCCACAGGCTCTGAGGCCGCAGCCCCAGTAACAACAATGTCAATTTTTCTTGTTTCCTTTTGGATGAGTAGGTTGACTCTTGATAAAGGAAGGCCAGCAAGGTGGGGAATGAACTATGAGGTCAGTTTACATGTGATGTTGAGCATGCTGGGAAAGGCCAGCTACTAACTCCCGGCCTGACCTGGGGCTCTGACACTGTGTGGTAACACTTGTTGGAGGAGCTGTGGGAGGAACAGGGCTCCAGCAGGCACTGTGGGCGGAGACCTCCCTGTGGGGCAGAGTGAGGAAGGACTCAGTATGCCCGCTTTGTTTTCCCTTGAACAACTCATAACTACTGCCTCTGATAGTGGTGAGCCTGGCTAACAGGGGGGAGGGGGGCGAGTTAAGTCCTGAAACTCAGGTCTGTGGGTAAACACTTTCTTTTGGCTGCCTTGTGCAGAGTTTGGACAAGCTGGCATTTGTTATCTGATATCGAGTCCATGTCCTGCTGCCACTGTGATTGCTTCTTGGGATTCTCAAGTCTGTGCCAGCTGCTGTGTCTCTGAGTCCCTCTCTTAATCTGTTTTCTGCTGTGATACAGAGATTGAGTGACTTGCAATTAGAAGATTATTGACTCACACTTAGGGAGGCTACGAGCCCAATATTGAGGGCATCACATGGCCAACATGTGCTAGACAGAGACAGTGCAGCCTCAGCCTCAAGTCCTCAGTGTTGGCATCAGGCCACTGACTTGTTTACGTTTTCATGGTATGTGTCCATTGTCTTGATCTACATTTCTTTAATGGCTAGTGAGGTTAAAGTTTTCATTTTTATTAGACACTTGTGTTTCATCTTTTGAGAATTGTCTGTTCATGTCTTTAACCCATTTATTAAGTTATTTCATGTCTTCTTGTTTAGCTTTTTAAGTTCATTGTATATTCTATATACTAATCCTCTGTAGATGTGTGGCTAGCCAAGGTTCTCTCCCATTCTGTAGGCCGTCTCTTTGCTCAGTTAACTGTTTTCTTCACCGTGTAAAAGCTTTTCAATTTCATAAAATCTCATTTGTCAGTTGCTCACATTATTTCCGGAGTGCCTAGAGTCTGTTCAGAAAGCCCATTTCTGTGATCCCGAAGCCCATGCCTGTGACCCCTGAAGCCCATGCCTGTGACCCCGAAGCCCATGCCTGTGACCCGAAGCCCATGCCTGTGATCCCAAAGCCCATGCCTGTGACCCCTGAAGCCCATGCTTGTGACCCTGAAGCCCATGCCTGTGACCCTGAAGCCCATGCCTGTGACCCCAAAGCCCATGCCTGTGATCCTGAAGCCCGTGCCTGTGACCCCGAAGCCCATGATGTGATCCTGAAGCATTCCCCCTGCTTCTCTCTCTAGCAGAGTTTCAAGTCTTATATTCAGGTCTTTGATCCAGCTGGAGTTGATTTTTTTGTGCAGGGTGAAAAATAGGAAACTACTTTCATTCTTTTACTTGTGGCTATCCACTTTGCTAAAGATTTGTCTTTTATTCATATGTACACACACACACACACACACATACATACATATATATTTGTTTGTTTTTTAAAGACAGGGTTTCTCTGTGTAGTCCAGCTGGCCTCGAACTCACAGAGATCCACCTGCCTCTGCCTCCTGAGTGCTGGGATTAAGGATGTGCCACCACTGCCAGGCCTGTATATTTGTTACATCTGTTAAAAAAAGGAATGAGACCACTGCAGCTGTCTGGGTTTTAATCTGGGCTGCCTTTTTTGTTCCACTGCTCTATGGATCTGCTTTGTGCCAGTGCCCTGCGTGACTCTGCAGGACACTTTGAAATCAGGTGCAGCAATACCTCCAGTATTATTCTTTTTGCTCCAGAACGCTTTGGTTATCCAGAGTCTAGTGATTCATATGAATTTTATGATTTTTTAAGATTTCTATGAAGAACAGCACTGGAATTCTGATGGTATCGTATTGAACTTGTAGATTGATTTTGTTATGATGGCCACTATCACAGCATTAATTCTTATAATCTAAAGGGATGGGAGGTCTTTTGTCTTCTAGTGTCTGCTTCTTTCTTTGGTTTTTATAGTTTCATTGTAGAGGTGTTTTACTTCCTTGATTAGGTTTATCAAGTATATTTTTCATTAAAATTTTTTTTAGATATAAACTGATTGGCCCATTAGCTCAGGCTTCTTATTAACTCTTATAACTTATATTATTCTTATCTATGTTAGCCACATGGCTCAGTACCTTTTTCAGCAGGGCAGGTCACATCCTGCTTCCTCGGTGTCTGGATAGGACTGCGGAGAAATGGGCTTCCTCCTTCCCAGAATTCTCCTGTTCTCATTGACCTGCCTCTACTTCCTGTCTGGTTGTCTCGCCTATACTTCCTGCCTGGCTACTGGCCAATCAGTGTTTATTTAAAACATAATTGACAGAATACAGAATTGTCCTGCACCATTTCCCCCTCTTTTTTTTTTTTTTAAAGAAAGCAAGAACACCCATAGTCCATTTTTGGGGAATGTGAGCATAGTATTCCAGTCATTAAAATTTTTTATATTATAAATTTTGATTGTATTCTTTCCCCTCTCCCAGCTCCTCTCTATCTCCCTACCCACCCAACTTCACATTTTCTCTCTCTCTCAAAAAACAAACAAAAACCCAAATGAGAAAAACAATACAAAACTAAAAATGAAAATTAAAACAAATTAAAAAAGGAAAAGAAAACCAATTGGATATAAAACAACACACACACACACACACACACACACACACGCACATACATCTGGAGCTTTTTTTTTTTTTTTTTGGTTTTTCGAGACAGGGTTTCTCTGTGGCTTTGGAGCCTGTCCTGGAACTAGCTCTTGTAGACCAGGCTGGGCTCGAACTCACAGAGATCGGCCTGCCTCTGCCTCCCGAGTGCTGGGATTAAAGGCGTGCACCACCACTGCCCGGCTGGAGCTTGTTTTATGTTGGCCAACTACTCCTGGATATGGAACCTGCTCTGGATATACCCAGTAACACTCCATTGGAGAAAACTGAGTTTTAAAATTTCCCAGTAGGTGTCTTTACTAATAGCTTCTTGGTTAGGAGTGGGACTTTGTGTCCACTTCCCCTTCTCAGTGTGGGACTGTGTGGTTTGAACCTGTGCAGGCCGCCTGTGCGAGTCCAGATGTGCATCTGGAAGACATTGTCCTCGGTCTCGTCTGTTCCCTCCAGCTCTCACACTCTCTCAGCTCCTTTTCTGCATGGCTCCCTGAGCCCTCAGAAGGAGAGACATCCCACTTAGGACTGCGTGTTCCAAGGTCTCTGATGCTCTATACGTTGTCTCGGTTTCTGTGTTTATTACCAGATACTGCAAGAAGAAATTTCTCCAATGAGGGTTGATGGAGGTCTGATCTATGGGTATAGTAACATATCTTAGGAGTCATTTTATTGCTAAGTTCCTTTAGCAGAATAATAGTAGTAGATTTCCCTCTAAGCTCATGACCTACCTAGTCTTAGATTCTTGGCCACTTTTGCAGTGTCCTATACAGGTTCCATATCATGGAGTGGGCCTTAAATCTAATTTAAAAATGGTTGGTTACTCTCATGACATTTTCAGGCAGGTCTCTATTGTTCATGGGTTTGTTTCTGGGTGAAATAAATGATTACTTTTCTCCTCTGGTGGAGTGCAAAATGAATACTATTTGTGTTCAACATCATGAATACTGTTTTGTAGTGGTAAGAGCTTCTAGTTAGGCACCAGCTCGATTTCTTCATGTTCATTGACATAAGTAAATTGTGTCTTCAGCATTAGGGTCTCACCATTAGTGGAGAGAGTAGCCAACAGCCTTGGCAGTAGTTTATCGTGTTGGTGGTGGTGGTGAAACGGCCTCCTACCACAGTGGTGGTACGGGCTATGAGAGCCCTGTGGCCAGCGACTCAACAAGATGTAACCAGGCATTGGAGGTTTTAATTGGTGATGTAAGATATCTAGTTGGGACATTGTCTCCTCCACTATAAATGGTGACTTTATTTAAATTTCATTCATATATGTATATTTTAGAAAGTGTCTGCAATAGCAGGGTCTCATAGGGCTTTTCAAAGGGCCTTCAGTATTAGCTGTCTCTTGCCACATTTCCTCCCTTACCCTATCCTCCCATTCCTCCACCTATTTAATTCTCCTGTTTTCCCCTTCTTCTCTTTATAACAGTACTCTATTGCCCCTTCTTTGCAATATCTTACTCTTGGTTCCTTACTAGCGACTTAACCTCTATGGTTATTTGGATGGAAACATATGTATCTAGAGTTGAAAAAGTAGTATCCACATATTATAATAGAAAACATACAGCATTTGTCTGTGGGGCCTGGGTCACCTCACACATGGTGATGGTTTCTAGCTCCATCCATTTACCTGCAACTCTGACTTTTCTTAACAGCTGGACAATATTCCATTCTGTAAACAAATGTACCACGTTTTTACACCACATTTACACTGTACATTTACCACCTGGTAGACATCTAGGTTGTTCCCAGTTTCTGGCTGTCATGAACAGAGCAGCAGTGTGCATGGTTGAGCAAGAGTCTCTGCAGTAGGACGAAGCATCCCTTTTGCATATGTGCCGAAGGGTGGGCTAGCTGGATCTTGAAATGGATTGATTCTCATCTTTCTGAGGAACTGCCACACTGATTCCCATAGTGGTTGTACAAGTCTGCACTCCCACCAGCCATGGGAGTGTCCCCTCGCTCCACATCTCACTAGCATCAGCTGTCATTTCTTTTATTCATCTTGGCCATTCTGATTAGGGTGAGATGGAATCTCAAAGAGTTTTAATTTGCATTTCCCCAATGGCTTAAAGTTGTCAACATTGTAAAAAGTATTTCTCGGCCATTTGTGCTACATCTTTCGGGAATTCTGTTTAGTTCTATACCTTACTTGTAATTGGGTTGTTTGTTTTCTTGATGTTCATTGTTTTGTGTGTGTGTGTGTGTGTGTGTGTGTGTGTTTCAAGACAGGGTTTCTCTGTACAGCCCTGGCTGTCCTGGAACTCTGTAGAACAGGCTGGCTTTGAACTCAGAGATCTGTCTGCCTTTGCCTCCTGAGTGCTGGGATTAAAGGCTTGCACCACCACTGCCTGGAAATGTTCAATTTTTAAAAGTTCTTTATACATTCTAGCTATTAACCTTCTCAGATATCTAATTGGTAAAGATTTTTTAACGCTATGTAGGTTGCTACTTTGCTCAAATGATGATGTTCTTTGCTGTATAGAAGATTTTCAGTTTCATGAGGCCCCATTTATTAATTGTTGATCTTAGTGCCTGTGCTACCAGTATTCTGTTCAGAAAGTCCTTTCCTGTGCCCTTGAGTTCAAGACTGTTTCTCACTTTCTCATCAGATTCAGGGTATCTGGTTTCATGCTGCCGTCTTTGGTCTATTGGAGTTGAGTTTTGGGCAGGGTGGTAACTAATTGATCTATTTGCATTCTTCTACATGCAGACATTCAGTGTGATAAGTGCCATTTGTTGAAGATATTGTCTTTTTTCCTGGTGTATTTTTCCTTCTTTGTCAAAACTCAAGTGTCTGTAGATGTGTGGATTTACATCTGGGCCATCAGTTTGATTCCATTGCTTAGCATATCTGCCTTCATGACATGCAGGTTTTATTATAGCTTTGTAATACAACTTGAAATCAGGGATGTGAAATCTCCAGTAGCTCTTTCATTATTCAGGATTTTTAAATGATACCCTGAGATTTTGTGTGTTTCCATATGAAAGTTTTTGTTTTCTTTTAAATTTTTATGAAAAATTGTTGGAAATTTAATGGGGATTGTATTGAATCTGTAGATTGCTTCTGGTAGGATAGGCATTTCCACTATATTAATCCTATTGGTCCATGATCATGGGAGATCTTTCCATTTTTTGATATCTTCAATTTCTTTCTCCAATGTCTTACAGTTTTTAATGATTTATTTTATTTTGTTTTATATGTGTCAGTGTTTTGCCTGTATATATGTCTGTGTGAAGGTGTCAGATCACCTGGAACTGGAGTTCCACACAGTTTGAGCTGCCATGTGGGTGCTGGGAATTGAACCTGGGTCCTCTGGAAGAAAGAACAGCCAGTGCTCTCAACCACTGAGTCATCTCTCCAGCTGCTATCTTGCAGTTTTTAATATACAAATCTTTCACTTGCTTGGTTAGAATTACCCCAAGGTACTTTTTAAAATTATTTATTTATTTATTTATCTATTTATTTATTTATTTATTTTTCTAATGAGCCTATTGTGAAAGTCATGGTTCCCCGATTTCTTTCGCAGTCTGTCAGTTATATACAGGAGGGCCACTGATTTCTGTGTGTCAATGTTGTATTCTGATACTTTGCTGAAATTCTTTGTTAGCTGTCTATGCTTCCTTAGGGTCTTTTGTGTATAAGATAGCATCATCTGCAAGTAAGGACACGTTGATTTTTCCTTCCCTATTTGTAGCCCCTTGAGCTCCTTCAGGTGTCCTATTGAGCTGACCAAGTCTTGAACATGTATGGAGAGAGTGGACAATGTTGTCTTGATTCTGATTTTAGGGAGAATGCTGTTGGCTTCTCTCTGTTGAGTTTGGTGTTGGCTGTGGGCTTGTTGTAAACGGCCTTGTTTATGTTGAGGAATGTGCCTTTTATCCCTAGACTCTCTAGGACTTTTATCATGAAGGGATGTTGGATTTTGTCAAAGGCCTTTTCTGTTTCTAATGAGATGGTCATGTGGTTTTTGTCTTTCAGTCTGTTTATATGGTGGATTAAATTTATTAATTTATACATGCTGCACCCTCCCTGAGTCTCTGGGATGAAGCCAACTTGACTATGGTGGATGACCCTTTCAATGTGCTCTTGGATTTGGTTTGCAAGAATTTTGGGGGGGGAACTTTTGTATCTATGTTCATAAGGGATATTAGTGCAGTTTTCCTTTTGGGGGGTCTGTGTGTGGTTTTGGTTTCAGGGTAGTAGTGACTCTGTAAAAAAAATTAGGAAACATTCCTTCAATTTTTATTTTGTGAAATAATTTGAAAAGTACTGATGTTAGTTCCTCTGCACTGGATCCTTCCAGCCCTGAGATGTTTTCAGTTGGGAGAGTTTCAGTCACTGCCTCCATTTCATAAGAGGTCATAAGTCTGTTTAAATGGTTTATTCCATCTTGATTTAACTTTGGCAGGTCACGTATATCAATAAATTTATCCATTTCTTTAGGTTTTCCAGTTTGGCCAAACATAAATTTTAAAAGTATGTCCTTATGATTCTCCTTCATCTGTGTTTATTGTGATGCTTCCATTTTCATTTCTAATTTTATTTTGACTTTGATCTTTTCTCTCTGTCTTTTGGTAAATTTGGCTAAAGATTTGTCAGTCTTGATCTTTTCAAAGGACCAACTCATTGTTTAATTGATTTTTTTGTATTGTTTGCATGTCTGTATGTTTCTACTTTATTTCAGCCCTGAGTTTGATTATTTCTTCCATTCTACTCTTTTTGGGTATTAATCCCTTTTGTTTTTCTGAAATGTATTATAAATATGGAATTTATCCAGGTTTTAAATTTTATTTATTTATTTATTTATTTTAATGTACACCCTTGGTACTATGAGCTGCCTTCCTTATATCCTAAATGTCTGGAGCCAATCCTGGAATACTTTCTGTAGATGAGGCTGGCCTCGAACTCACAGAGATTCAGGAATTTTTTTTTTTTAAGACTCAGACTTGAAACAGGGAGAAAGTCTCCTGACTGCCTGACCTTCCCATATGTGCATATTTCCCCCTTCCCTGGAGTAAGGATGAAACAGGAGCGACTAATTGTTTGAATGAAGGAGAGACACAGAGAAATTTGGAGAGACACAAAATTCACTAGTGTGTTAAAATAGTCTTCCGGCACATTGTAACATGACTCATGTTTTTGAGAACAAGATATTTACATGCTACAGTTTATCATTTAACAAAGATCCTGTGTTCTATAATTCCACAATCATAATAAATATGACCACAGCACACACTGTGTCCAGAGCACTTCCCCAAGCCAGGCTCATCAGGTTACCCCTTCTCTCACAGAGGCACTTCCATCAACTCGGTAGAAAGCCTGGAGACAGAATCCTGTTAAGCTATAGAAAATAAATTTATAATTTTTGACACCAGCATGTATGAACAAGATTCATACATGTTCAAAGGTCAATTTATCTGTAATAAAAACTATTAATTTATATGACTGACTACTGGGGCAGAGGCTGTTTTCTTTGGGTGTGGGCTCCTTAATGTGATGAAGGCCTGATTGGGCAGGAAACCCATCTTACAGTCCCAACATTGCCTCCCACCAGTAATGTCACTTTAGGGTAAGGTTGATGTGTAAATACACAATACCCAGTTATATTTCAGCTTTGAATAAGAGGATGTATTTATGCTGAAAGGTTATTTGGTGCTTATCATCAATTCCACATGATTTTCAATTTTAGACCAATAGTATTTGTTTTTAGTATAATATAATCCAAATACTACTTATTATCTGAAATTCTAATTTAGCCTCTTTCTCTTCTCACACTGCACTGTAACAGGGCCCCAGACTTAGTAGGCCCTGAAATCTGAGCACAAATGATTCCATGTAGAACTATCATTCAGGCTGTAAAGCTCAGCACGTGATGGCACCGCCTGCCGGAACTAAACAAAGATCACATCCACCAAAGTCCGTAGTTCTGAGAAAGACTCTACATGTACTACCCTTGCCTTTTGGCTTCTGTAGTTCTGCTTCTGGCTAACTGTTCTTGTTAACTGAAGTATGTCAACCCAGGACATGGTTTTTGTGCTTAACCGTTCACCCTGAGAAAGACTCAGTGTGATCTCTGAACTGAACACTGGGATTGTTGTGTTTTTTTAAAAGAAAAGGTGACCCAGCAGCTTGCTGCATCTTGCTGTAGGTCCCGTCCCCAGACCACGCGGTCTCTGTGGCGGGCGGGCGGCCACGCGGCTAGTCTCCGGGTCCCCATATGGGCTGTGCGGCGGTACGGACGGACCAAAGAGAGCTGGATAGGCGCACTATGCAGAGTTAAACATTTATTAGATGGGTGATGGAGGAAAAAGGAGAGAGAGAAGATAAAGAGATAGAGAGAGACAGAGAGAGACAGGGAGATAGAGGGAAGGGGGGAGAGGGAAGAGAAGCAGCTGCTGCTCCCGTGAGAGCGGAAGAGGAAGAGGGGCAGAGAGTTAGAGTCAGAGGCTGGAAGCTG
>PVIU01009727.1:0-31074 GCA_004026605.1 Ondatra zibethicus
TACAAGTTCATGGGCCACACATATTGATACTCTCAATAAAGAGGTTACCCATCTTTCAGAATAGCTCAAGTAATCAAAGAACTGACAATATGTAGCAGATCCTGACTCTAAGCAAATAAATATACAGCTTATAATAAAAAAGTAGCAGCAGTGTGTTAGCTGGGCTGTGGTGGCGCATGCCTTTAACCCCAGCACTAGGAAGGTAGAGGCAGGTGAATCTCTGTAGTTCGAGGCCAGCCTGCTCTACAGAGTAAGTTCCAAGACAACCAGGGCTCCACAGAGAAACCTTGTCTAGAAAAAACCAAAAAAGTAGCAACACAGGCAAGAGAAAGAGAAATCTACATTTCTTGAGGATAAGAATCACTCCCCCAGAACAAGAAAAGTAACAAGGAACTAAAAAAGGACATTCAGGCACAGCCTGCAATCCCAGTACTCAGGTTAAGGCACTTTGCAACCAGTCTGGATTTCAGTGTGAGACTCCATCTAGGTGGGGAGAAAGCCAAGGAAAGCTATCAAACCCAGAGAAGAACTTCTGGTCAGATGTGACACACACCATTGATCCCAGCACTCAAGAAGCAGAGAAAGGCAGATCTCCAAGGGTTAAGAGGCCACACAGTGGGACCTAGTCCAAAGAAAGACTCGTCTAACTCACATCTACACCTTACTCCCACAACAGATCCTGACCGTACCTAGATGCCTTCTCCATAGAGCAAAATCCTGTGGGGGTCGGGAAGCCTGGTGTGGCGGCACACAAATATAATCCCAGCCCTCAGAAGGTTGAGGCAGAAGGATTCCAAGTTCAAGGTCAGCCTAGGATACATAGTGAGACAGTACTTCAAAAAAGAAAGAAAAGCTAGACGGCAATAGCACATGCCTTCATTCCCTGCATTCAGGAGGTAGAGACAGGTGATCTCTGATTCAAGACCAGCCTGGTCTACAGGGCAAGTTCCAGGACAGCCAGGGATACACAGAGAAACCCTGCATCGGAAAAACAAATAAAGGGGGGGGGTGGTGTTTCTTAACAAGTACTCTTGTAGGACTTTGAGACCAGAAGAATTTAAACGAAATAAGTAAAGCACAGTTTATTCACAGTGACATGAGTCAAGAAAACAGTACTAAAAGGAGCCAAAGGAACTTTTGCTTACAGGTATCCATCAGAAAAGCTGAAAACAATCAGGCGCTTCTCAGCTCCATAAGGAGGGGGATCCCCAGACTGGTCCAAACTCGCAGCAGATATAGACCGATAGAGCGCCCAGTGTTGCAAAGGCTGGTCTCGCACCAATCAGCAGCCTTCAATCTGGATTGCAGACTTCCAGCCAATACCCAGGGCCTGCAGAGTTCATTCACAAACCCCAGTGACCAGGAGCTAACCACAATGCAAGCTAAAGGGCAAAGACCCTCAGCTCCGACAAGAGCAGTAGCACCTGCCAGTGCCCATTCTCCTTTGCGGCTGTGAAGGAGGCTCTGATTCCCCACACTTCGTTCACAGGCTGGATAACTGCAGTATCTACCCCAGGCAGAAGTCCAAACTCAAACAACAGTGTCAATCCATAAAGGGTCTCCGCCACAAAAACCTGAGGGAAAGACACCGGGGAAGTCCTAAACATTAATCCTAACTTTGAATAGCACCTCTCCTTTTCCTGTGGACACATCATCATACTGAACGTTTCAAACGGAACAGAATTTTGAACCAAAATGACACATTCAGAATACTCAAATCCCAACAGAGAAGCATAGCACAGAAACTGAGGCCTCCTTGCTGATCCAGCATGTATCCTAAGTAGCAACTTACCAGCATTTTTACTAAGAGATGGCTTACTCTTCCCCAGTTGGGGTACATAACGGGGGAATCAAACAGACCGTTATACACTCCAAAAAGCTTATCCTAATTGTGGAACAACCTAAGGTAATTCCCATCATTCAACTACTTTAATAAAGAAAATCTAAAGCACGCACGTTCGAAAGACTTCAAACATGCTAATCTTGCAGATCAGAGTTCCCAACACCACAACACCGTTTTGGGGATTGGAGGCAGAGCCTGAACAACCTGGGAAACATGATCAATGAAAACCACCTGGTCTCAAAGAAGGGGAAACTCAGTCTTAAGTTTGGGTCTCGAACTGGAGGAAACCTACAGACCTAGGCTTTAAGGACTCAATGAATCCATAAATGCTACCCTCAACGATCATCTAAGGAGAGGACCGTGCTCAGGACAATGAAGATATGTTTCCCGCCTTGGGAACTGGGATGACCTGGCAGGCTCCTGGAAGCCAGAGATGTAGCTTAACAAAGAGAGAACGCGGGTAAAGGAGGGGGACCGACCCTTCTGCACCCGCCGGTAAGCCAGGGATGTGAGGGGGTGTGTGCTCCAACACGTGCGCGCGTGCGCAGGGGCCAAGCAACAGACAAAAGCTCGGCCTAGGACAAAGTAAGCGGCCCGGGAAGGGGGGTGATACCACAGTGCTTGCGCACCCCCAGAGCGCGGCGCCCAGGCCCTGGCCGAGGGGGCCACGAAGGGGGAGCACGGATGCGCGCGCACAGGGGCACTCCCGCCGCCATTTTGTTTCCTCGGCACAATGGGGGAGAGTAACGGCCAAGCGCGGGAGCGAGGCCGGAGGAGGAAGGAGCGAGACGCCGAGGGGAGGAAGATCCAAGCAGAGGGGAGGCTCGGCAGGATGGCAACTGCCCTGTCACTAGCGTCCCCTCAACCAGCCTGCGCTGACAAGTGGGAGAACGGACGGGGGGGAGGGGCGGAGGCGGGAGACGCCACATTGCCGTTTACCTTGTCGGCGTTCCGGTCCCTCGACCTCAGCCGCCGCCGCCCTCTCGCTCACTAGTCTTCACAACCCCTTCAAAAAAAAAAAAAAAAGCCACGCGGTTTTCGCCGGGGCTGCTCCAGTCCCAACTGCAATGGCGAGAAGAGGAGGAGGAGCCGGGGGCGAGCGGCGGGCGGGCGCGCGCCGAGGAGGTGCGAGGCCACGTGACTGCCAGGGCCCCGCCCCCGCATCACGTGGGCGACCGACCTGGCCCAGCCCCCAGTGGGCGGTGGGACGGAATGTGCTCGAGGGGGCGGGGTCATATCACGTGACGTTGCACAGGGGCTGCACCTAGTTGCGTGACGTCAATGCCTAGCCTCTTCTCGTGAGTTTGCTGAGTCACATGACAATGGCTGGCTCCGCTTTTGTCATGTGACAGGGACTTTTTTGTTGTTGTTTCTTGTCTCATTGTCCCTATTGGTAGACCTGTATCACCTGATGAGACGCATATGTTTTGTTCTGTTCTTTTCCAATGGCGGTTTTTCCGAGCGACCGTTATCACGTGACGCAATGGAGTAAGGGTGGGCCCTTCTGACTGCGCTAGGTCCTTACGCGTGCGCACGCTCCACGTTCCTCCGGTCCCCCTCAGTACGTTGACGGAAACCGGACTGAAAAGCTTGCACGTGCGCACGGTTTTCGTACTGACCCGGTTCTCATCAGCTATAGGCCGAGAGGCTCAGACTCACACCGTCTGGCTACTGAGCCATCCCACCGGCTCTCATTTTTGTATATTTAAGATAAGCAGTTTTGCCGTGATGCCTAGGCTGACTTTGAACTTGACGATTCTTCCTCCACTTTAAAGTAACTGGATTACAGACAAGGCCATGGCATCAGGCTACTGAGGGTTTTTAATAGACTGCCTCGGTGTTGAGTGCTTACTTAGCATCAGGAGGCCCTGGGTCTGACCCCAGTACCAAACACAAAGTCAAACTCCAGACAAGATATGAAAGAACAAAACTCTCAAAACACCCTGCCCCTTCTCCATATCCGTTGTGTATCTACAGGAATTTATTTTGCCATCATACCGATACATAATAGTTAACATGAGTTGGTGTCCGGTTTTGTTTTAACTCGGTTTTTAGATAACTCTGTCTCACCCAAAGGCTGAAAATGATGGAAAGTTTATAAATAAGCCAATTTGTAGGTGGTTTGAGATCTTAACCAGACACACCTTAGATGCTTCTGACACAGAAGGAGGGAACCACGGTTTGTCTAAAATGACATGCCTGTTCTGACAGCGCCACCAAGTGGTAGCCAATAAGGCTTTCCCGAGGCTTATTTTTAATGTGTATGATTACTTTGAATACACGTATGTCTGTGCATCCCTGGTGCTCTATGAGTTCAGAAGAGGGTGTTGAATCTTCTGGAACTGGAGTTACAGATGGTCATGAGCCTTCATGTGGGTGCTGGGAATCAAACTTGGGCCCTTTGCAAGAGCAGCAAGTGCTTTTAATTTCTGAGCCACATTCTCAGCCTCTGTGGACAGATATTATTTTGTTTGTTTGTTTGTTTGTTTGTTTGTTTGTTAGGGTTTCTCTGTAACTTTGGAGCCTGTCCTGGAATTCATTTGGTAGGCCAGGCTGGCCTCGAACTCACAGAGATCCACCTGCCTCTGCCACTCGAGTGCTGGGATTAAAGGCGTGCGCCACCACCACCTTGCTGTGACAGATATTACTGAATAAGTATTTTCTCTCAGCCTTTCTCGGTGCCTCTGTCTCTCTGTCTATGTGTGTGTGTGTGTGTGTGTGTGTGTAGCCACACAATGTATAAAGCTCAAAGACCTTCACAGAGTGGACTAGTTCCTTCCATCTTTACGTCTTTGAACTCGGGCTGCTTATCTGCTGCATGCATGTAAAAAATTGAGCAGTGATAGTGCCCACCTGTAAAGCAAGCCTGGGGAAGTGGAGACAGAGGGGCCCTTGGGGCTCATTAGCCAACCCACCTAGCTGAATAAGCTTGCTCTAGGATTAGTGAGACAGACCAAAGAAATGGTGACGACACCAAACAGACATGGACCTCTGGCCTCCAAGTGCAAAGTGGAACATGTGAGCCAGTGTATACCATACAGAAAGAACAGTCTCAGAAAAAGTGCACCTTTGTCGGGGCCGGGGCCACCCTACCTGTGAGCTGCTCAGTACAAGGCGCTGGCCACTGTGGTAAGCTGCTCCTTTCACTCTCCCTGTTCATGGCATCCCCTTGGTCACTATAAATGCTGAGAAACCTAGGTGCCATTTGCCACCATCCTGCCTGCATTATCTCCTCCAGGCATGGACACAACAACCCCATGTGCCGTACTTTTCCTCTTGCCCCTAACCAACTTTCCCTGTCATTAGGCTATTCCCCTTTCTCCTCACATTCCTCGCTGGTGACAACGACTGTACATGCCCTCCCTTTTGCTTTTTGGTCCCCCTAGTCTGCCTTCATGAACAGCTACACCCCAGTTACTGCTTTCAACTGCAAGAGCTCTCCTACTCTCCCGCTAAAACTCAGAGAGATCTTCCTTGAAATTTTTATATTACATGTATTTATATAATGTGTGTGCACTTGAGTGTACAATAAATAGTGCGTTCATGTGGAAGTCACAGAAGGCAGCTTGTTGGTATCAGGTCTCACTTTCCACCATGCAGGCAAGGATCAAACCCACTTCCTCAGGCATGGCAGCAACCCCTTTACCCACTGTGCTGGCCATTTTATCAACTTGACACAAGCTGAGTCACCAGGGAAGAGGAACCCTCAGTTGAGGAGTTCCCTCCATCGGATTGGCCTGTGAGTATCTCTGTAATGCATTTTCTGAATTGGTAATTGACTAGCCATCCCTTCCCTAGGAGGGTGGTCCTGGGCTGCATGAGAGAGGTAGTTGGGTAAGTGAAAGAAGCCAGCCAGTGAGCAGCTTTCCAGCCTGCGCTCTGATTCAGCCCCTGCCTCCTGGACCCCATGTTGAGCTCCTTACCTTAGCTTCTCTCAAAAACACAGACTATAACCTGTATACCAAATAAACCCTCGCAACCCCAGTTGCTTTCAGCCAATGTTTTTATCACAGGGAAAAAAAAACAAACTGACTGATGAACTGACTGAGCCCTATCTCCCCCATCCATGGCTGTTCTTAACCCATTAAAGTATTGGGGAGTCTGCACCAGAGCGGCGGTACCGGTTTCGACACCGGCTGCCACTCCAAGGCCTAGGATTACTGCTAGAGTCAGGGAGATGGGTTCTCGCCGATAACGGCTTGGGCGCATGTCAAATTCGTCCTCAAAACTGGAAGCACTATGATAATAAATTCGGGGGACTAATTGAACCAATACACAGAAATCGGTGGCATCATTAAAGATGGAGGTGGAGTCAGGGAGTCAAACCAGTGTTACAGGCCCACCATAGGTTGATAGAGGGTACCAGGTACTTGTTTTCTGCCGTCCTGGGGCCAGGAAGAGTTTGGTTACATAGGTGTTGATATTAGGGGGTTGGGGTCCCCAGACATAGGCCCTTCCCCAATACTTCTGTTAAGGTTAACTTTTTCTGTTGTCCCCAACTACAGGATGTATGAGAGGCGATGTTATTGAAGCTTCCAGATGAGGCAACCTCCTCGTAATGGGGGGGGTCCTGCTGACAGGCATAGTCAGCAAGATTGTGTCAAGTTAGGGTCAGTGTTATTTAGCAAGGAGAAAGCACCCTGTACTAGGTTGAACAACCACTGGCCTGTGTTAGGGAGTGCCGGCAAGGAAGCAAGGGAAGCCTAAGGGTTTTTAGGAGGGGAGCTGGGAAATGGCAGGGCCTTAGGGCTTGGTGTGGTGCTTAGGTTCCTTGCAGGGGAAGCTGGGGGTCCTTGATCAGGTAGTACTTGAATTGGCCTTACTGGCTGGCTTGGGGGAGTTTCTATTTTTAATTTATGTTGAAGGTAGCACCCAAATCTGTCCCCGTAAAATACCATCGGATGCCACAAGATCTTCCTTGTATCCATTCTGATAATGCCTGTCTCCCCTGAAGGGTAAAGGTAATATTTAAAGGTAAGCATGTGGGGCTGGCGCTGCAGGTTCCTGGGCTTGGTTGGTAGTTCTTGAAGCATCAGTTTGGGGAAGTGTAATTTTTACGAACTTGGATCCAGTCCCAAGAAGAACTGGGTCCCCAATAAGCATCTCCGGTGGTTTCACACCCCCAGGCAGCACAATATGGACTTTCTAGACCCACACAACGTGGGGCGGTAGCTTGGTCTCAGCCATCTCGGGGTCAGACATAAAAATATATCAAATATATCAGTCAGAATGTCTACATGTAGGATAAGAGTCCCAGAAAGTTTGTTTGGTATTCTCCCAAGAGTCCTTTGCTAAAACACACAGGTCAAAAGTTAGCTGAGGGTACCATGTATCCAGGGCATGAACTCCAGTGGCCAGCCTTAAGGCTTGCCTAGTCTCAGGGTTAGTCAGAGTCCAGGTCAAGTCCGGAGGTGTATGGGGGCTTTTAGTACTATATGTGGACGGAAACATCAGGGCAAAGATCAGCAAGCCTGACAGAATCAGGCCGATTTGGCTAATCTTAGCTTTAGAGGATTTTGGGTGTGCTGAAGCTTCCATTGGGAGGGTCCTGGGTTGTTCTGTGGAGGTGCCGGCTTGACGTGAGATGCCTAGATCTAGGCTGCAATGCTCCACTTTGAGGGCAGTGGGTGTTGTAAGAAGCACGGTGTAGGGTCCCTTCCAGCGAGGTTCAAGGCTCTGGGACAGGTGTCTCCGAACGTACACAGAATCGCCAACCTGGAATGGATGTAAGATCTCCGGGTGCCCGGGCTGGTGGGTGGCAGCCAGGGGTTTCCATGCCTGGGCTTGGACGATCTGGAGTGCTTTCAACCACGCCTGCAGATCGGGTTTGTGAGTAGAGGGGTCAGGAGGGGCCCTCAAGGAGGCCAAGGGGGGAGGTCCCCCATATAAGATCTAATAGGGGGTAAGTCCAAGTTGAGACAGGGTGTTCTGTACACAGAACAGAACAAGGGGAAGGAGCTGTACCCAGTCTCTAGTGCCAGTTTCCAAGGCTAATTTAGTCAAGGGGGCCAGTACCAGGCTTTGTGTTCCTGCAGGTGGGACAAATGGTTTGATCCAGGGTGGGGGGTCTCTGGAAAAGCTCTCCCAAGTTACGATGTAAGGAACTTGGTCTGGATGGCCCTGCTGGCCAGGCTGGAAGACTCTTGCCTTAACCTGTAAAATAGTATCCAGATTAAATGTCCTGTCCTTTAGCCAGCCTACTTTAAAAGTGGGCCATTCCAAGGAGCAGAATGCCTGCCAGCATTTCTTTTTTTTAATATTTATTTATTTATTATATATACAATATTCTGTCTGTGTGTATGCCTGCAGGCCAGAAGAGGGTACTAGACCTCATTATGGATGGTTGTGAGCCACCATGTGGTTGCCGGGAATTGAACTCACGACCTATGGAAGAGCAGACAATACTCTTAACCACTGAGCCATCTCTCCAGCCCCAACATGCCAGCATTTCTTTCAGATTTCCACAGACTGAAATCCCAGCTCTGTCTGCAACCTCTTTCCAGTGATCTAAAGTCAGGGTCAAAGGGGTGGTTATTTGTTGTCCCATTGTATCAGATTCAAACTCAAAAACAAACATACACAAAAACGAAAATACAAAAAGACAGACACATACTCAAAATCAGGAGCCACACGGCTACAAATCGGCATAGAACCGGAAGTACAAATCTGGATGGAAGTAGGCAACAACAGCCACACTCCCTGGGGACTAGGGGGACCTGGTGGCTCTCAGTCCCCCAAACTGCCCGTGGAGTATCCTTCAGGGCTGGTCCAGGGGTCTCTGGACACGTCTGCCTCCCAGCTTGGTTCCGTTCAAATACC
The DNA here is from genome assembly GCA_004026605.1 of Ondatra zibethicus. Lineage (NCBI taxonomy): Eukaryota > Metazoa > Chordata > Mammalia > Rodentia > Cricetidae > Ondatra > Ondatra zibethicus. The sequence goes on from PVIU01009727.1 coordinate 8,663, forward strand.
AGCCCTGCGCAGGTACAATTTTTTCAAATTACTGACGAACATAAACATAAATCACAGTAACAGAAACAGACAGACATTCAGGCGAGCCTGCTCTTACCTCCAACTGGGTCCGGAATGGATCTGGGGGCTACCAGTGATTCCTGGCCAACGCACCAAATGTTGGGCCCTAAAGCCCACTTACCAAGGAGGGGTCGTCCCAAAAGACCACTCTCACACCTCAGTTGATGCAAAAGCAAGAGGAATTTTTATTTATTGCTGCAACAGGGCCCTTCAGCCTCGGGAGGAAAAGGACTCCGAGTGGCTATTACAGGCTTCTTTTAAAGGGAAAAAAACCGCAGAATCAAAGGAGTAGTGCAGGAATCATTTGTCAGCTATTCTGACTAGCTCGTTTAATGGTCAGCTAACTATAATTGATCAATGCCACGGCAGTTGCTGGGTTGGTTGAACAAGGAAAAACACCTGCAGGTCATCTTCAGGTCGTTTTGCCCCAGTTCCAGGGCCTGGATCTATTGAAGAAAAACTACAAAGGGGATGGAAAGTACCAAAGCTCCAGTGCATGTGTAGGTGATTATCAGGTTCCTGGTTCCCAGGAGGGTGGGCAGTAATGCTGAGGTGCCCCAGAGTCTTTCAAAACTACCCCTCTATGCCCTCTCCATGATCCCAAGTGCCACTAAGTTCATGAAATGAGTCAAACATCACCCTGGGGGGCTGGAGAGATGGCTCAGTGGTTAAGAGCATTGCCTGCTCTTCCAAAGGTCCTGAGTTCAATTCCCAGCAACCACATGGTGGCTCACAACCATCTGTAATGAGGTCTGGTACCCTCTTCATACACACAGACAGAATATTGTATACATAATAAATAAATAATTTTAAAAAAAATCACCCTGGGTATGACTGATGAGGGCATGATTGATGATAGCCACTAACCACATGGCTATTGACAGCTACTAACCATAATGGTCTGTCCTGTCCCTTTAAGAGACAAGCCACACCTCTCCCCCAAGCAGGCTGATCTTCAGCTTTCAGCCTGAGTTCCTTCCTTTCCATCTCTCTCGTCTCTCTCTCCCTTCTCCCCATTTCTCCCCTTCCCCCTTTCTGTTTCCTCTCTCTCCCTCCCTCTCTCTGCCTCTCTCTCTGCTCTCCCCCCTTCTCTTCCATAACCCACTAAATAAATATTCAACTTCCCTCTGCATGGTGTGCCTATCCGTCTTAGTCTCTCACCTGCCACGTGGCTTCCTGCCTGGGACCCTGCTGCCTTTGTGGCCTGCCGTGGTCTCAGGACCTGCTGCCTGAGGCCTGCCACCACTCAGGGACTTGCAGTGTGGCCTTATGGCCCACTGCCCACTGCTGCCACTCTGCCCTGCAGCATTTTACTTAAACCATTACACTAACAACATACCTCAACCATGTTTAATGTATTTGTAGGACCTATCCATGACAAGCTCAAGGTAGGCCTGAGTCTCAGTTTACCCTAAGGCATTACCTAGTTCTAAGAAAGACCACAAACTGAGACAACCCATGCTCACCCAGGAACAGACATCCCTTAGCCCACCACACACCCATGGCTTTTCATCAAGGAAGACGTTCCTAGCATTCCAACTGTTGTAGACTTGGCACCTAAATGCTGGGATTAAAGGTGTGACTACCACTGCCCAGCTGAAGTCTCTTCCCACAGCAGAGTCACAAATGCCAAAGCAGTTAATGTAATAGAGCCCTTGGCTTCCATCCCCACATCTGAGAAAAAGAGCCGGAGAGTAGACACCTTAGAATTTCCATATGGGTGGCTCTCTGATTCTCACCATTGCCTCCAGCGCCACACTCAGCCTGCCCCATGTTCCTCTGCTCCTGGGCATTCTGCTTGTTGTGAAGGACCTGGGCATACACAACTGACATACAGTCCTTCCAGCATTCCTTCTTCCAAGCCACCTGTTTCCCAGATGACTAGATGATTGCTGGAGCTTTCTTCCTCACTCTCAGCATCTCCTCACCACTAAATAATGGTGAGTGACCTAATGACCTTACTCTTTTTCTTTTCAGTGATGAAGATGGACTCAGACCTGGGCTTCTTGTCTGCTTCTTTCTCCTTCCCTCTGTTATATAATGTTTAAGACAGTGTCACACCTCCCAGTGTAGGAGGCAGAGAAAGCAGATCTCTATGAGTTCAAGGCCAGCCTGGTCTACAAAAGCTAGGTCTACAGAGTGAGTTCCAGGACATTCAGGGATACATAGAGAAAAAAAGTCTCAAAAATATCAAAACAATAAAAAATCCAAACTGTACTTGTGCTGTGTGTGGCATCACAAACATAGTGTTCTCCTGGAAGCCAGGAAAGGGTGTCAGAGCCTCTGGAACTGGAGCTCCAAATATTTGGGTGCTGGAAACCTAACTTGGGTCCTCTGTAAAAGCAGCAAGCACTCTTTTTGTTTGTTTGTTTTTTTGAGACAGGGTTTCTACATGTAGCCTGGGATGCTGGGATCAAAGTCGTTCTTGCTAGGCAAGCATGAACCAACTGAATGACAGCTTCAGCCATTGTTTCGTTTTTCCTCAAGCCATTATCTTAAATATTTTATATATTTATATATTATAATCTATGTGATTTATGTATTTTATTTTTGTATATATGCATGTATGTGCACCATGTACCTATCTGGTTCCAGAGGAATGTGGAAGAAGGCATCGGATGCCCTGCAGCTGGAGTTACTGGTGATTGTGAGCCACCATGTAGGTGCTGAGAACCAAACCTGGGTGCTCCTAACCCTGAGCCATATCATTAGCTCCTAGGAATTGTATCTAAAGCCAGATGTGATGGAGTGCGCCTGTACTCATCCACCAGGGAGCCTGAACTAGGATTGTAAATTCAAGGCCAATCTGGGCTACTTAGTAAATTTCAGGCCACCTTGGGCTACATAAGTAGACCGTATCTCAAAAAATAATTAAAGGTCTGGGATATTGGCACACACCTTTAATTCCAGGGTTGAGGAGGCAGAAGCAGGTAGATCTTTGTGAGTCTGAGGCTAGCCTGGTCTACATAGTGAGACTCTGTCTCAAAATGCTTTAAAAATTAGGGGTGGGGTATGCTGGAGAGATGACTCAGTGCTTGTGAGGTCTGCCTCTGCAGAGGGCCTGTGATCAGTTCCGAGTGCCCACATCAGTTGGCTCCCAACTACCTGTAACTCCAGCTCCAGGGCATCCTACACCTTCTTATGGCCTCTGTATACACAGATGCATACATAATTTTTTTTTGAGACAGGGTTTCTCTGTGTAGCTTTGGAGCCTGTCCTGGAACTCACCCTGTAGACCAGGCTGGCCTTGAACTCAAAAGATATGCCTGTTTCTGTCTCCTGAATGCTGGAATTAAAGGTGTGTACCACCATTGCCCAGCTATGTAATTTTAAATATAAAACCCTGGGGCTGGAGAGATGGCTCAGTGGTTAAGAGCTTTGCCTGCTCTTCCAAAGGTCCTGAGTTCAATTCCTAGCAACCACATGTGCTCACAACCATCTATAATGAGATTTGGTGCCCTCTTCTGGCCTTCAGGGATACATACAGGCAGAACACTGAATACATAATAAATAAATAAATCTTTAAGAATTTTTAAGTTTTAAATTAAAGAAATAAAAAAGGAGGTCTGGTGATGTGCTCAGTTGGCAGAGAACTGATCCAGCATACACAGAGCCCCATTTTAACCCCAGCATCATGTAAATGCAGCATGGTGTCACAGGCCTGCTAGCTGTCCCACTGCTGGGGCAACAGAAGCGGGAGCATCAGATGGTTATCTTCAGCTACATACTGAGTCAGAAGCCGTCCTGGGCTTCATGAGATACTGTATCAAAAAAAAAAAAGTAGAAAAGAAAAATAGGGCTGAAGATATGACTGAGTGGTAAGACATTTGCCTGGCATGTGCAGAGGTCCTGTTTAACACCATACTTTGTACTGAAAAGGAGACACAGAGGCAGATGATGGCCACAGTTGATAGATTGAAATTTTCCAGGAGCCAAGAAATTGGCTAGAAACAGTAACAAAATCAGACACCAGGGGGCAGCAGTACTGCAGTCTGGCAGCCGGAGGACCCCAAAACAGCCAAGCTGAATGAAGCAAAGCTGGCTTAGCTGCTGAAGGCACTTGCTGCCGAACCTGGGGATCTGAGTTCCACCTCTGGGACCACCCACACACACACTAAAAGAATAAATGTAGCTGGGCGGTGGTGGCTCACTCCTTTAATCCCAGCACTCCAGAGGGAGAGGAAGGCAGATTCTATGAGTTTGAGGTTAGGCTGGTCTACAGACCAAGTGCCAGGACAGCCAAGTATACACAGAGAAACCTTGTCTTGAAAAAAACCAAACCAAACCAAACAAACAAACAAAAAAACAATAACAGAAAAACAACAACAACAAAAAGAATAAATGTAAGGTGCTAGAGAGATGGTTCATTGCTTAAGAACTCTGGCTGTTTTTACAGAGGACCTTGGTTCAATTCTAAGCAGCCACATGGTGGCTCACGGCCATCTATAACTCCACTTCCAGGGGATATGACACCCTCTTCTGGCCTCTGCAGGCAACAACTATGCACTTGCTACACATACATCATACGTAGAGAAAACACCTGTACATATAGTTTTTTATTAAAAACACTTTTAAAATGGTTATTATTTCTTAAAATCACTTGTGCCTGTATCTGCGTGTGAATTCAGGTGTCCATGAAGCCTGGTGGTGTCAGAGTCCTTGGAGACGAAGTTATAGGAGGCTGTAAGTTACTTGATGAAGATGCTAGGAGCCAAACCAGGTCCTTTGTGAGAGCCGAATGTACCCATAACCCCTGAGCCATCTCTGCAGTAGTTTTGTTTAGGGCTTTTTTGTTGTTGTTGTTTGTTTTTTTAAAATTATCTTAGATGTGTAGGTGCCATTTGGGTACTGGGCATTGAACCCAGGTCCTTTGGAAGAGCAGCCAGTGCTCTAACAGCTGAGCCATCTCTCCAGCTCCCCCACCTCTCTCAGCTTGCAGCTTGAAAAACAAACAAACCCAGCACCTTTTTAGGGCTCACAACTGTCTATAACTCCAGAGGACCCAAAACCCTCTTCTGGTCTTCAAGACCAAGGAGGCACACACATAGTGCAGACACACTTGGAGACAAAATACCCAAATGCATACAAGAAATTTAAACAATAAATGCATCCTGCTCTTGCAGAGGAGCACCCACACATGGCTCTTGACCGGCTCCAGGGGTTCCAGCACCCTCTTTTGGCCACCATAAGCAACTGCAACTGCATACACATGGCATACATTCACAAATTAAAAAATTAGAGCAGTGGGCTGGAGAGGTGGCTCAGAGGTTGAGAGCACTGGCTGTTCTTCCAGAAGTTCTGAGTTCAATTCCAGCAACCACATGGTGGCCCACAACCATCTATAATGAGATCTGTTGCCCTCTCCTGGTGTTCAGGCAGAACAATGTATACACAGTAAATAAATAAGATCTTTAAAAAAAAAATAAGAACAGCTATCCTCAATTGTGAGATACCAGGTACAGGAGCAGGACGACTGTGCACAGGGAAGTTACTGAGGGAGGAGGAGGTGGGAAGCAAGAGGCTGTTTCTGGACTCTTTGGATCAGTTCCTAATCGAAACCTTTTGTTCATTAGGGGTGAACAGGAGACCCAACAGAAGCTGCAGAGGTGGCTTTGGAGGCTGGGTTCTGATCCCTCCTCTTCCCTTTGAGCAAACTGCCATAGCTCAGAGCCACCCAGGGCATCGGAAGTCCCTGTTCCCAGCAGCTTCCCACATTCCCACTACACACATGCCAGGTCAGGATCTGTACAAGAGGCACTTTATTAAATGGTTGGAATGCAATTATGTAAGCACAGGGCTGGGCGTACAGGAGGAAGGGCCAGTGATGGCACACACAAGGCAGGCACAGGAAAGTGAGGGACCCAGGCTGCTCCCACGATCCTGGTATCTTACTGATAGGCAAAGTAGGGGTGAGGGAGGGTCTGGGCAAAGACAAAGCAGAGGGTCAGTCAACTGGCTCCCAAGTTCAAGAAGTTTGGCAAGAAGATTCTAGTGTCAGGTGAAAGAACAAGGGAGGCCTAGTTAGCTCGGAACACAGAACACACCCACCTCATCCCCGGAAACCATCCCTTGGGTGAACTCAAGTTTCTTTCCTCTTACAAAGACAGTAGTGTGGATTCCTGGCAGAGAAAGGGGCGGGGCAGCCGCCCTGTCCTCATTCATTTTCCAACTTGAACAGGGAGCCTCAAGTTTTCCATTAAGAAGCCATCAGGCAGGCCACTCTGTAAGCTCTAACACAGAGGCCTGCTCCCCACCTCCAACCACCACTCTGGCTCCTTGCATCAGACCCCCTCCTCCACACTGTCGCTTTATCAGAAAGATTCCTTCAGTTCTGGGTGCACACTCTTCCTTCCTGTGACCCCAGCCACCTCCAGGCTAGAGGTGGGGTTACAAATGAAGGCACTCGGTGACTCCATCCAGCTGTGGAGCCTGATGGAATAAAAGCAGATAGACCCCTTACTGTACGTTTAGATTAAAACGTGGTAAGAACGAGAAATACATTTGTTGGCCCTTGGGCTGAATCAGTCATGGAGATCCAATTCTGTCCCAGCAGGAGCAGGTAGGGCAAGCTTGGATCTGGGGTTCACTGAGCCCACCTATAGAGGCTCTTTCATCCAGTCTTTCCCTCTCAGCTGGAAGGGGCAGAGGAAGTACAAAGAAGCTTGCTGCAGACATCCTCGGGCCATCTCCTGCCCTCGACTTCAAGTCACTTCACCATATTGGCACCATCTGAGCCAGTGAGAATTGGAGGCACCCATTCTGTCCCATCTCCCAGAGCTCCACTGCCCTTGGGCGTAGGAAAGAGTGCCCCAAATCCTCTAGGTCCCTGGAAATGGGAATTCAGGGAGGGTAGCAGAGAGGCAGTGATGTGACTTTAGGCAAGTCCGATGAGCTGGGGAATCTGACCCAAGCACCGGATCACAGCTTCCTGAGAGGGCCAGGAGGCAGATGTCTTTAGGATTCTGCTACCTTCTTGTTGGTTTTATTCAAGAGTTTCTTGAGGGTGGAAGACATGAAGTAAGGCCTCTCAGCTGAACCGTCATTTCTCTCCAGATCCTCCACTGTGGACAGAGCCCCAGAGCGGGCGACATGAGAGGGAGCCAACAGGCAGGGGTTGGCCTGGGGAACAGGGAAGGGAACAGAGGGCCATAGGGAAGCCTCAGGGGTTAGAGCAGCACACAGAGGAGCAGGGCATGGCAGCAAAGGCCGGTTACCCAAGGTGCTTAGGAAGCCGAGACAACAAGCCCAGGCTCAAGACCTGCTTTTAGGGTAAGTTCAAAGCTAGCCTGGGCAACTGAGTGAGCCATTGTCTCCCAAAGAGAAAGTAAACAAGGCTAGGGGCACAGTTCCGGGGTAGAGCCCCTGCCTAGAATCCCGTGAGAAGATGGGGGTGTGACTCAGTGGTAGAATGACTTCCTAGCCTTGGAAAAGAGAAGGAGGGGTAGGAAATGACTACAGGAGCCCCACATTCCCAGTCAGGGGAGCCCCATCACATGCACAAACCCGGTCTCCAGAGGCCCCCTGGCCCGCTTGCCAGTCTCCCTCACTCTCTATTCCTCCTCAACTTCCTCCTGCTTGCCCTCCTGCGGACTCCCCTTCAAAAGGATGTCTCTCAGCTCGGGCGACATGAAGTAGGGTCGCTCCTGAGAGCCGTCATTCCTCTCAAGGTCCTCACCTGGGCCCCCCAGGAACCAGCAGGGGGTGAAAAATGGGGTGGTCAGGAAAGGAGGGGGTGGAAAAGAGGGGCAGAGGAAAAACAGGGAAGAAGCCAGCAGGCGTGGGGAGAGAAGAAGGGAGTGGGGGGAGAAAAGACATGTGGAGACCAGAGTTAGTGGCAGCCATGGACCAGCTCTAATTCCCAACAAAGCCAGAAATTTCAAAGACAAAGACCCAGGGGCAGAGTGTTCCAGCTACAGCTCGGGGATAGGAGGGTGAGGAACAGTTAGCTTGGAGCACGGTGAAGAAGCCAGAAAGGCATGCATGGCCTAGTAGAAGGGATATCCAGGACCCAGGGAATTCTGGGATGATGGTGGTGCTTTCGTAGGAGGAGGAATTTCTTTGTCCATTGGGGAGAAGGGAGTCAGGGCCCCTGTTGGGCTGAGATAAAGGGGTCACTCACAGAAACAGAGGAACAATGTGTCCACACACATGCCGTAGACGCTGAAGAAGCCATGTGCAATCATATAGGAGCCAATGATCACCGTCTATACAAGAGGAACACCTTGTTCTAGTCCAACTCAGTTCAGAACCCCACTCTGTTCTCCTTAGGTGAAGACCTCTCATTCTCACGAGCCCAGAGGCTGTCTGCGGTTGTAGCACTTATGGCAATCCTCCTGCCTCACCTTTTTACCCTTTTCTTAAACAGATTTCTTTATTTATTATGTATACAGTATTCTGCCTGCACACCAGAAGAGGGCATCAGATCTCATCAGATGGTTGTGAGCCACCATGTGGTTGCTGAGAAATGAACCTCTGGAAGAACAACCAGTGCTCTTAACCTCTGAGCCATCTTTCCAACCCTCTTTTTTACCTTTTTATGTGTGTGAGTGTTTTGCCTACATGTTTGTATGTGTGCAATGTGTGTGCCTGATACCCAATATCAGGAGAGGTCATCAGATACCCTGGGACCGGAGTTAAAGATTGTTGTGAACCACCATGCAGATCCTGGGGACTGAATCCAGGTCCTTTGCAAAAGCAACAAGTATTCTTAACTGCTGAGGCATCTCTCCAGCCCCTTAAAACATTTATTTTTGGGGCTGGAGAGATGGCTCAGTGGTTAAGAGCACTGACTGCTCCTCCAGAGGACCCAGGTTCAATTCCCAGCACCCGCATGGCAGCTCTCAGCTGTCTGTAACTCCAGTTCAAGAGAATCTGACATCGTTATACCAGTGCACATGAAATAAAGTTAAATAAAGTTTAAAAAAAAAACATTTATTTTTGTCTGGTGTGGTGGTAATTAACCCCAGCATCTGGAAAGCAGAAGCAAACAGATCTCTATGAGCAAAAGATCATCATGGTCTACACAGAGTCCCAGGCCAGCCAGGACTGCACAGCCAGACCTCGTCTCAAAAAAAAAAAAAAGTTGTTATCATATCAGTGTGGCTGCACTGAGTAAATCTTTTCCTGTTGTTCCTCGGTGAAAAAGATTTTTAGTTTTGCTTTGTTTTCAAGACAGACTTTCTCTGTGAAGCAGGCCTGGCTGTCCTAGAACTCACTCTGTTGACCAGGCTGGTTTTGAACTCATAGAGATCTGCATGCCTCTGCCTTCTAAGTGCTAGAATTAAAGGTGTGCACCATCATCACTCGGCTAAAAGATTTATTCTTGATTACGCATATGCACACATGCACCTGAGTACAATTGTCCAGGGAGGCCTGGAACAGGAATCACAGACAGCCTGAAGCAGCTGCTAGGACTTGAGTCCTGTGCAAGGGCAGCATCCCCTTACCACAGGGCCACTTCTGCAGCCCTCTGCCTGCCTCCGCCTTTTGAGTGCTGAGAGTCTAAGCGTAAACCACACAGCTGAGTCCTCTTTGGCTGCTGGCATGTGTGAAGGCCAGGTCAGTATCTGGAGTCCCCTCTCTCCACTTAGTTTTAATATGTGTTTGCACATACATATCTCTGCCCACAGTATGTGCACACACCACAGTGCACAAATGGAGGTCAGAAGAAAACTGGTAGTTGATTCTCTCCACCTGCCATCTGGCCCAAGGCACAGAATTCATGTCTTCAGACTTGGCAAGTTACTGAGCCACCTTGTTGGACCCTTACCTTAGTTATTTGAGATAAACTGGTGCTCACTGATTGGCTAGAATGTTTGGCCGCTGAGCTCTGGGGATCTGCACAGTTCTAAAGTTACAGATGTTCACATGGTATTATGCTTCTGTATGTATGTGTGTGCTATTCTGTGGCCAAGGCTGGCCATGAACTCACAATCCCCCTTGCCTTAGCATGAGCCACCACAGTCCAATTAGCCCTCTCTGGAATAGATTTTTTTTTTTTTTGAGACAGTCTCGTACATCTCAGTCGGGCCTCAAAATACCAAGTAGCTGAGGATGACAGTAACTCCTGACCCTCCTGCCTCTGCTTCTGAAGGACTGGGATAACAGGCCTGAGTGACCATGTCTGACCTGGAAGAGCATCTTCCACGCCTCGGCTAGGAGAAACCAATCAGCTACACAATGCTCTTTTGCTTTCTCTAACCTCAGTGCCTTTGCACATGCTGTCCAGGTTATAGATAACCCACTTTCTGCTTTCAGCTCTAAAGCAAGTCCTCAGGGACACGTCCTCTGGAAGCTGTATCTGCTCTCTGATCCCGCTTAACACTGTCCTAGTACTGTGTGTGTCCTCTTTAGGCTTCACCCAGCTGCAGTTTTATCTGTGTTTGGGACACTGTGGAGTTGAATCCCACATTGCACTGGGCCTATAATCTCATCACTTTGGAGGCTCCAACACAAGGAGAGCCTACACAAGGAGAGCCTACAGAGTCTGAGGCCAGCCTGGGCTGCACAGCAAATTCCAGCACTGCCTGGGATATCTAGAAGATGTCAGTGGATAAAGTACTTGCTGTGCAAAACTGAGGGATGGAGTTCGGATCCCAGCACCCATGCCCCACCTGTAATTCCAGTACCTAGAGCTGATGACAGCAGATCTCCAGGGCCAGCTGGATACCTAGACTAGCCAAAAATCAAGGGGCCCTGGTTCCAGCAGGAGACCCTGTCAGAAAATAAAGTGATCCATCAAGAAATTCACCCTGATATTAACCTCGGGCCTCTGCCTGCACACATATGCACTGTCATATGTATAAATGGTCCTACACATATGGAAAAAATAGGAGTTACTCTTTTTTCCCCACCCTTTTTTGTTTTTGAGAGAGGGTTTCTCTCTGTAGTCCTGGCTGCCTGCCTCGCGTGTGCTGGGATTAAAGGCATGTGCCACCGCTGCCTTCGCCGGTGCTGGGATTAAAGGCGTGTGCCACCGCTGCCCTCGCGTGTGCTGGGATTAAAGGCGTGTGCCACCGCTGCCTTCGCCGGTGCTGGGATTAAAGGCGTGTGCCACCGCTGCCCTCGCCGGTGCTGGGATTAAAGGCGTGTGCCACTGCTGCCCTTACGTATGCTGGGATTAAAGGCGTGTGCCACCGCTGCCCTTACGTATGCTGGGATTAAAGGCGTGTGCCACCGCTGCCCAGCTTGAGCTCCTCTCTGGAGTCACTCATAACCTGCGAGGACAGGTATTAGACAAACATCTGTGGTCTGGCTTCTTATCCTTGGTTCATCTCTTGACTTTCCACAAGCCACAGCAGTCTTCTCACATTTCTGGCAGAGCCACACCTCGGGGTCTCCACTATTCCCTCTGCCTAGATAATTCCTACTGGTTTGTTTTTGTTTTTTTTTTTTGTTTGTTTTTGTTTTTTTTGAAAGTCTTATGTACCCAGGGCTGGCCTTGAACTCCCTACAAAGCTAAGGATGACATTGAACTTCTGATTCTTCTGCCTGAACTTCCTAGTGTTGGAATGACAGGTGTGTGTCATCAGTATCATCACTAGGTAATGCCCCTATGTATCTAAACTATAAGGTCTTGCCTGGCATGACAAGATTTAGCTGTAATCCTAGGGTTTGGGAGGCAGGAAGATCAAAAGTTCTTTGCCAGGCTAGGCAGATCTCTGTAAATTCAAGGCCAGCCTGGTCTACGTAGTGAATTCCAAGCCAGCCAAGGTGACACATGAGAAAGTGTTTCAATAAAGGGAAAAAATAAAATAAAAAGGCAGGGAGGGGGGCTGGAGAGATGGCTCAGTAGATAAGAGCATTGGCTGCTCTTCCAAAGGATCTGGGGTCAGTTCCTTGGATCAACATGGCAGGTCACAGTCATTTGGTCCAGAGAATTATATGCCTTCTTTTGGCCACCATGGACATCACACATGCATGTGGTATATAGACATATATTCAGGCAAAACACCTATACACATAAAATGAAAGTAAAGAAATCTTAAGAAAAAAAAAATTAGGCCAAGTGGTGATGACGCACGCCTTTAATTACAGCACCCAAGAGGCAAAGGCAGGTGGATCTCTGTGAGTTCAAGGCCAGCCAAGAGAGCCAAGGTTATACAAAGAAACCCTGCCTCAAAAAAAACCCAAAACAACAAAATTAATAAATTAATATTTAAAAATTAAAAAACCATCCTACTGGGGGCTGGAGAGATGGCTCAGTGGTCAAGAGCACTGACTGCTCTTCCAGAGGACCCGGGTTCAATTCCCAGCACCCACATGGCAGCTCACAACTGTCTGAAGATCCAGTTGCAGGGGATCTGACACCTTCACACCAATGCACATAAAATAAAGTTAAATAAACCATAAAAATATTTTTAAAAAAATCCTACTACAATAATAATAAGACCTATAGGGCCAGGCAGTGGTAGCACACACCTTTAATCCCACCACTCAGGAAGCAGAGGCAGGCTAATCTTTGTGAGTTTGAGACCAACCTGGTCTACAGAGTGAGTTCCAGGACAACCAGGGCTACACAGAGAAACCCTGTCTTGAAAAACCAAAAAAAAAAAAAAAAAAAAAAAGAAAGAAAGAGTGGAGGACTGGCTGCTCTTCTAGGCGTCCTGAGTTCAATTCCCAGAAATCACATGGTGGCTCACAACCATCTGTAATGAGATCTGGTGCCCTTTTCTGGTGTGCAGGCAAACATACAGATAGAACATTGTATACATAGTAATAAAAATAAAGACCTAGAGGGCTGGCATGGTGGGCAAATGCACTTACCACCAAGCCAGATGACCTGAGCTCAATCCCTGAAACATGTATGGTCGAAGAAGAGAAGCAATTCCCACAAGTTGTTCTGACTTTTCACAAGTGCACCCGCCCCACACAAACAAATTAAAAGTTAATAATAACACTAGCACCTGTTAAAGAGAAGTCCCTTCATCCCTGTGCTTGTATGTAGCAGGTGAATATTTAGGGATCAAATAGCTAATGACTGTCCCACCTCTTTCACCAAAGAAATCTAAGCAAATCCTAAGTCCCACCTCTTTCACCAAAGAAATCTAAGCAAATCCTAACCCTCCCACACCCTGCTTCTACCCAAACCCTGATTTGTACCCAAAGGTCCTCACCAGTATCGGGACCCAGTAATAATTGAGAGGCGGGGCTGTATCTTGCACGATTCTGATCCGATGGGTGAAGAAGAAGAAGGCTAGGATGCCTACAACAGAATGATGCGTGATGGCTGAGTCCCCAGGAAGACTCAGTGGGAGATGACCTGAGCCTGACACTAGTCCACAGGTCACTCCCACCAGGCTTCCATACCCAGCAGGGACAGGCCCAGTGGCGACACTCACCCACACTACCCACAATCAAAAGTTTGCCCAACAGGAAGAGGAAGTCAGTAACTTTGTCCAGGACGGCCACCCTGTAGGGGAGATTGAGGTAATAAGTGTGAATGTGGGCTCAGAGCCTGGGAGAGGAAGCAAGATAAGTGGAAGGCTGGTGGAAAGAGGGGCCAGGAGGGGGCTGGGACAGGGAGGGAGGCTGGGGATGGAGGTGTGTCCCCTAACCTGATGATATTTCTCATAAGCAGAAAGAAGGCATTTCTGGCTGAAGTGCAGAAGTTGGTGCCATAGATAGCAATCTGGAATGAAAAGAAAGTGCAAGGTCCATGCGATGGAGGCAGGGGACTAAACCCCCAGGGACTAACCCACTCCTCCCACCATGCGGCAGCACGCAGCCCTACAGCTCACCATGATATACGCATTCCTATTCAGGAACTTGATAAACTTCTCTAGGCACCAGAAGCAGCACTTGAGACAGACCATGAGGAACTTGGCAAACTTGTTCTGTGCAGCTGAAAGAGGAGAAGGATGTAGGGGTGGCAAGAGACTGGTCTGGTTTGGTAGATACCCCAGAGTCCAGCAAGACAGTTAAGGATTACAAGCCTGAGGCTTGCATGAACTACTAGGCTAACCTGGACAACTTAGCAAGACTGCCTCAAAATCAATCAATCAACCAACCAATCAATCAATCAATCCATCAATCAATCCAGGTGCTGACCCACAAAAGGAATCTCCAAGGATCAGGAATTAAGGTCATCCTTGGCTATTTAGTGAGTTGGATGCCAGCCTTTCACACCAAGACAGCTGGGGGTGGTGACGTTGCCTTCAGCCCTACCCTAACACTGTTGATGGAGCAGGCGGACCTGTGAGTTCTAGGCCAGCCAGGACTGCACAGTAAAGTGCTGTCTCGAAAAACAAAACCAGAAAGCCTTAGTTCAGTCTTGCTAGCCAGAGCCAATGGTCCACAGCTCCTGCTGGTCCTGCCCTTCAACAATAGGAACTCTAAGCAGTTCAGTTGGCTGTTCTAGCTGCTCCTCTGCCTCTTAGCTCCAACCCTTCCTCTAATAGAAAAGTAGAGGCTTAGCTCTGGCCCCTGCCCCTCAAGCAAGACCCAGCCCAGGCCCTAGCTGAAGCTTCAGGCAGGGCAGCACCTTTCAGGCGCTGGTCCAGGTACTCCAGCATCACTCGGATGATCTGCACGATGGCCAGGATAAGCGAACCGAAGGCCAAGGAGCCTGTGTGGTACCTGAAATCAAAAGGGGCGATCAGTGGCCCAGTCAGAGGAACTCCTGCGCCCCTTCTTTTCCCACCCCGACTCCCTGTTACCTGAGCGCTCTGCCAAACGCAGAGAAGAGGGGAAAGGCAGGCATGTCGTCAGGCTTACGCAGAGCCCAATAATAGGAGGCAAAGGCTCCGGCCAAGGTCACCTGGCCCAGCGCCAGCACGAAGTTGGCCAGCCAGAAGAACATGAATGCATTGAAGATCTGCAGGCCCAGCAGGGCACGGTGGTACGCAGACTCGCCACCGTAGAAGGCAAACTGGCAGCGGCTACTGGGACACTGGCGGCTTTCATTTGCTCTTAAGAAGGTCTGGGAAAGGGGTGAGGGGCCCCGACAGAAAACAGGGTCAGAAGTTCAGAGTAGGCTGATGTTGGACCACAGGGCAGGTCCTAGAAGCAAGACTACCCGTTACAAAAGAAAAAGGTGTTGTGGGGCTCTGAGGAGATGGCTTAGTAAGAAAGGGATCTTAAAAATGAGGACTTGAGTTCAAGCCTCCATCACTCACTCCGATAAACAGCTGGGTGTGTCCTGTGCTAGTTTGTAGCCCCAGTGCTATAGGGAGCAGGGATGTTGTCTGAAGGGAATAAGGCTGAGAGATACAGAGCAGGGCATTTCCACAAACACATATGTACACATACCACACCACACACACGTGTATACACACACAAACCATAAGTCAAGAAAAGGGTAGAGGGACAAAAGGTGATACCATAGAGGGGAAAGATGTATACAGTTCAGCATGCAGGGTGGGGGACAGCCAGGCTGATCAGCTCCTGCCTTTCCCTGACAAACTACCAAATCCAGCAACGGCTTGAGAGCGCCACTCTACTAAGCTGAAAACATAGAGCAAGTGCCACACGTTTGCTGAATTATCTTCAAGGGGAGGCTGCTGGGGCAACGCCTGTCCGCCCACAGGGATGCCTACCTCTGGGTCGCAGGTTTGCCCCAAAAACGGGCAGGATGTGTCATCGAAAATCTTGTACACAGCTACATTAGAGGTAGACAGGAAGCTGCACACTCATTAAGGAAACTGAAATCTGGGGCTGACAATCAAGGAGACGGGGAATCCAGGAGTAGTGGCTCACCCTTGCAATCCCAAGACTTGGGAGACAGAGGTAAGAGAATGGCTGCTACATAGTGAGTCGCAGGGAAGCTGAACGGCAGAGTAAGGCTCTGTCTGGAAGAAGCCACAAGGGCAGGGAGAGGCTCATCTGATAAACGCATCAAGCCTAATGGCCTGAGTTGGATACACAGGACCCACTCACAGAGGGTCACTGACTTCTGTAGGTTGTCTTATGACCTCCAAATACTGCTGCCCCTTTACCCAAAATATATAAATGTAACAGAATATTTTTTGTTTGCTTTGTTTTGTTTTTTGAGACAGGGTTTCTCTGTGTAGCCCTGACTGTCCCGGAACTCGCTCCGTAGGCCCCGAACTCACAAAGATCTGCCAGCCTCTGCCTCTTGAGTACTGGGATTAAAGACATGTACCATTACTGCCCTAGAATTTTTTTGTTTTTGTTTTTTCCAAGACAGGGTTTCTCTGTAGCTTTGGAGCTTGTCCTGGATCAAGCTGGCCTCACACTCACAGAGATCCGCCTGCTTCTTGCCTCCCAAGTGCTAGGATTAAAGGCGTGTGCCACCACCTGGCCCAGCCTAGAAATTTTTAAAATAAAGAGAGCCATGGGAAAAGGACCACACAGTCCAACCCCACCCTGAGCTACAGGACATTTAGGGACATTTGTCCCTGGGGATCACAGACTGACAGCTGAGCAGTGGATACACAGCGGTGCTGGCCCAGTAGGCAATGCAGAGACACAAGAGGAAGAACGTCACCAGTGGGTAGAGCATGGAGCACATGACGTGTCCTACAGCCCTGGGGAGAGACAGAGATACATATCAGGTCCAGATGCCCCGGGTTGAGACCCCAGGCACATCCCTGGCTCTTCAGGCTACCTGCTGGCTTCTTTGATGAGGGCTATGGCGATCAATATCCTCTTGCGAAGAAAGATGAGTAACAGGATGATAACCACTTCCAGGATGCTTAAAATGATCACTGTGGAGAAGGGTGGGCAGGCACCAAGTGGCTCAGTGGCTGACGGTCTTAGTTCCATTCCCAACCCACAGGTGGAAGCAGAGAACTGATTCATGAAAAAGTTGTTCCTTGACCGCCACACAGCAGGGTTTCGGCATAGATATCCCCTCCCAACAAGGAAATATTATACATCATTTTTAAAAATTAAAAGTAATAAGAAATGAAATTGATTTAAAAATAAAGTAACATACAATTAAATGATTTCTATAAAAACTGAGAATGAGCTTTTTGGGAGTTCACCTCAATCCCTCCAAGGTTTCCCATAATGCAAGCATGGGGGGCAAATGACTCAACTCACTGAAGGCCATCCAGGTCTGCCGCAAGTGCAGGTACACTCGGAGGTCCGTCTGGAAGCCAAGGTCCACCAAGGAGACGTCCGAGCCCGCCTCTCCCCTCAGTCTTGAGTACTCCATATAGCAGTGAAATATTCCTGCAGATAGCCAAAACCCAGATAGTAATTTTCTTTTTTGTCTATTTTTTGAGACAGGGTCTCACTAGGCAGCCTTGGCTGGCCTGGAACTTACTATAAGACTGGGCTCTCGCTGGGCGGTGATGGCTCACACCTTTAATCCCAGCACTTGGGAGGCAAAGGCAGGCGGATCTCTGTGAGTTTGAGGCCAGCCTGGTCTACAAGAGCTAGTTCTGGAACAGGCTCCAAAGCTACAGAGAAACCCTATCTCGAAAAACCAGAAAAAAAAAAAAAAAAGACTGGGCTCTCGCTTGATAAATGGGTGAAAGAATGAATGGGTGTTAGGATGCTCCCCACCTGATGACAACCTGAAGCTACTGAGGTGTGGTGGCATACCCCTTTAAAGTCAGGAGTTGGGAGGCAGAGGCAGGCAGATCTCTGCATACAGTTCTAGGCCAGCCAGGGCTATACACACTGAGACCCTGTCTCAGAATATAACTAAAAATCAGGTCACCTAAATTATCAGCAACAGTTCGAACCATAGTTAACATGAACAACTTCTGCCCTTTTTGTTTTTTGAGACAAGGTCTTACTATGTGGCAGGATCTATATTCAAATTTATGATCCTCTTGACTTTGCCTCCCTTGGCAGAGGATAATAGGTATGTGCCACCATGCTAACACAAGTGTTTCAGTGTCTGGATCTTCAGATTGAGTTCTAAGCATTTATCCTTTCAGGAAGTTTAAAGGGAAAAAAATCAGAATAAGAGCCAGCGATGGCTCAGTGAGTAAAGGCATCTGCTGCCAAGCCTGATGACCTGAGTTCAATCCCTGGCACCCATAAAAGGAGAGAAACCACTTTTGCAACTTCTCCTCTGATCTCTATATACACAGAGTGGTACACGTGTATGCACACACGTATGTGTGCACACAGACGCACACAGTAAGTGAACATAATACAAAAATACTGAAGAAATGTCAGGCGGTTGTGGCACACGCCTTTAATCCCAGCATTCAGAAGGCAGAGGCAGATGGATCTCTGAATTTGAGGACAGCCTAGTCTCCTAGTGAGTTCAAGGCCAGGGCTACACAGAGAAACCCTGTCTCGAAACCCCCCAAAACAAACAAACACAGAAGAAGAAAACTTAATCAGAACAAGAGCCACTGGTTTATACACTAGGCCTCTGCCCTGCACAGGCCTCCTCTGATATCATCACTAAGCTACTACATCACTACCTTCTCACTGAGTCTCCAAGTAGGAAACATTAATTATTCCCATTAGATAGTAGAAGTAATTATGCACAGGGAAGCCTAGTCATGTGCCTGAGGACAGAGCTAGGAAGCAGCAAAGTTGGGATTTGAATCCAGCATCACAGGACACAAGTCTAATTGCTAGCCTAAGCAGATGTCTTCATTAATGTCTTTTGTTGTTGATTACAATATCAAACTGAGACCTGGTTCTCAAAGTTCAGAGGAACTGTGGTAGGGGCCTTGCGTGTGCTAGCGTTGTAACACTGAGCCAGGATGCCAGCCTCTCACTGGAGGATTCTATGCAGGTGTTCTACTACTAAGCTAAGCCCTCAGCCCCTCACTGGAGGACTTTAGGCAGGGATCTACCACTGGGCCACACACCAGCCCATCACTGCAGAGAAAGAGGCAAGTGCCTGAGTAAAGAAGCTTAGCCTCAGCTAGTTAGATCTCATCCATCTCCTCTTGATGGGCTCCGGCTGCCTCAAAGTGTCTACAACAGTAGTGTGAACAGTTTCACAAACATGTCAGTTAAACAGTGAAAAACATCTAAGGCTTCAGATGACATTTTTGATGAGCTGTCACCAGGGCAAAAGGCATTGGCATGTTGCGGACTTTAAGCAGGGAAGAACCTAGGAGGAATGGGGAGACGCACCATAGCCAAGTACCAGGATCACCATGACAATCATCACCCAGACCATAATGCCTGCCAGGAACCGTAGCAGGATGATGAACAGGAGACTCAGCACCATGGCAATGACCAAACCTCTGGGGGATAAGACAGGAGCATGAGTGACACTGTCCTTAGGCTCACAGATGTAGTAGCCAGGGGACAGCCACCTTCCTTCCAACTCACATTACAATCCAGTACCAGGATACAGTGTAATCTTCAAATATCTGCATGGCCAGCTGCCGGGCCTCTAGAACCATGTTGGCCTTCCTAGGGGCGGAAGAGACTCAAATCATACCCAGAGAAGGCCAGCTCCAGTCCCACCCACCCCAGGAAACCCAGGCGCTGTATACTAGAGGACTGCCTTCTCACTTGGCACCCTCCACTAGCTCCGTGATGTTCTTCCTGGTGCCATTTCCGTCCTCATAGGTTGTCTCATTGCCCACCATGAGGACCCCTTTGTTGGCGTGGATGGCCGGGAAGCACCGCTGGGCCACTGTGGGACCATAGAGACTATCAGATGAGCCCTTACAGATTCCCTGATCCTGTGGGATCCCCAATACTCACAAGGTTTGCTGGGGGTGATAACCGCTGGACACTCCCCATCGCGGAGCACCTCAGCCAGCCCCTGCAGAGAGAGTGGGAAGAAGTGAATCCCTGAGTGAAGTGAATCCCCTCCTGTCTTCCCCTCCCGGGGCGCTGAAGGGGTCTTTCCGCTCACTTTGTTGTTCTGGAAGCCAGGCACACAGAACTGCTTGTAATAGTCAAAGTCCGGAGAGCTGCGCGCTTTCAGAAAGGTGAGATAGCGATCCGGGCACTGCTTTACACAGATCTGGGGGAGTGGAATGAAGGGGATGTGGAATCAGGACACGGGGACCCCACAACAGAGGTACCCGATCATCGAAGGGGACCGGGAAGAGGTGGAACATGTTACCTGAGGGGTGGGACACTGAAATTCCAGCAGGACCAGGGGGCTGGCACACTTGACGATGTTGAAGTAAAACAAGAAGGGCTTGTTCCTGGGGTTGAAGGAGGGTGAATGGAGTTGGTCAAGACTTCTCATCTATTGGGCCCAGAGATGGCTCAAAGGGTGAAGGCACTTGACATCAAGCTTGCCAACCTGAGTTCCATCTCTGGGAATCACATGATGGAAGGAAAGTACAAATTCTCTGCCCTCCACGTGGGGGTGTGGTTTAGTGCACGCACACAAATAATAAACTCACGCATTTTTTGTTCCCTTCTGCCCACAGAACTCGCCCCGGCTATCAGTAGGGTAGATCACCTTCCGAGGGTCTCCATGGGTCCAGGCTGTAGAGAGACCCAGGGACATTGAGGCTCTGTCACTTTATAGCCACAGTACCACCCTGTGCCCCAGAGCCTGTGCCGGCCCCTCCCACCGGAGAAACCTAAATCCTCTCCCTTCCCGAGCTCACCTACGATGCCCACAGCCACATAGCCTACGATGGCCAGGAAGAGCAACACACAGCAAATGACATCTGTGCAGCCCCTGGGGAGCAGAGCAGCATGTGTCAGTACATGTGACCTTAGACACACCCCTTTTTTATGAGAAATCTGAAACGTGGGCTAAGAAGCATGTGCTTTTTTTTTTCTTTTTTGAAAAGGGGTCTCAACGGGGGCAGTGATGGTGCACTGCCTTTAATCCCAGCACTCGGGAGGCAGAGGCAGGCGGTTCTCTGAGTTCGAGGCCAGCCTGGTCTACAGAGAGCGTTCCAGGACAGCCAGGGCTACACAGAGAAACCATGTCTCAAAAAACAAAACAAAAAAAGAAAAAAAAGAAAAAGAACCTGGCTTGCTATATGGGAGCTGAGACCCAAACTCCAGTTCTTATGATTGGACAAGTGCTCTTAACTGCTGAGCCATCTCTCCAGTCTTCCAATAGCCATACTTTTCAATCCGTCCCACTTTAAAAAGAAATTCACCCAGCTGGGTGTGGTGGTACCCACCTTTAACCCCAGCACTTGGAAGGCAGAGGGAAGCAGATCTCTGTGAGTTCAAGGCCAGCCAGAACTACAGTGTGAGTTCCAGGACAGTCAGGGCTACACAGAGAAACCCTGTCTCAAAAAACCAATTCACCCAACAAAGCAAAACAAAACAAACAAAAAGCATTGTTACTCTTCTAGGGGATGCAGGCTCAGTTCTCAGCATCTACATGGTGGTTCACAACCATTGGTAACTCTAGTTCCAAGGGATCTAATGTCCTTTCCTGATCTCAGTGGACAGCAGGCATGCATATGATGTATATACATACAAGCAGGCAAACACACATATAAAAAAACCAGTAAAACAAACCCATTTAAAATTTTGAGAAAGAATTTCTGAAAGTCACCTGGGCAGGCCTTGAACTTTCTTTCTTCCTTCCTTCCTTCCTTCCTTTCTTTTTTTAATAATAGTCACTAGCCAGGCAGTGGTGGCACACACCTTTAATCCCAGCACTCGGGAGGCAGAGACTTGTGGATCTCCCTGAGTTAGAGGCCAGCCTAGTTTACAGAGCTAGTTCCAGGGCAGCTAGGACTGTTATAGAGAAAAACCCTGTCTTGAAAAACTAAACAAACAAACAAAAAAGAAAAGGAAATGAAATAATAATTACTACTAAAGAGAGTGGCTAAAGAGCTAGCTCGAGGTTTAAGAGCGCTGGGTTTGTTTCCCAGCACCTGGAGACTCCCAGTCCCAGGGGATCCAGTCCCTCATTCTGGCCTCCTTGGATACCAGGCAGGCACACAAACCACAGACGTAAATGCAGGCAAGACAACCATATAGTTCCAGGAGATCTGAACCCTCTTTCAACCTCCATATAGCACACATACACACATGCAGACAAAACATTCATACATAAAAAAATTGAATCCAAAATAATTTTTTAAGTAAAAGTTGGGCATAGCAGTACATGCTTTTAACCCACAACTCTCACAGGATTTCACTGTCCTAGCTGTCCTGGAAATCACTCTGCAGACCAGGCTCAGGACTCTCTTTTTTAAATAATACTTGTATTAATAATTTGAGAATTCCATGCAATATATTATGAGTGTATTAATCCCCTCCCCAGACCTTGAATTTCTGATCCTCTTGCCTCCCAAGTAGGTGAGAACACAGGACTGCGAAGCCACATCCAGCTCAAACAAAATTTTATGTGTAGAAGGCTCATACAGAGACAGATAGATGGATGGATGGATCTCTGTGAGTACAAGGCCAGCCTAGTCTACATAGAGGGTTCCATGACAGCCAGGGCTACAAAGAAAGACCATGTTTCAAAAACAACAAAAATACAAAAC
This sequence comes from Ondatra zibethicus, assembly GCA_004026605.1. Taxonomy (NCBI): domain Eukaryota; kingdom Metazoa; phylum Chordata; class Mammalia; order Rodentia; family Cricetidae; genus Ondatra; species Ondatra zibethicus. The sequence continues at coordinate 31,045 of PVIU01009727.1, forward strand.
TAGACCTAAACAGAGAACTCTCAGCAGAGT
>PVIU01009727.1:31174-74568 GCA_004026605.1 Ondatra zibethicus
AAATGCAAATCAAAACAACTCTGAGATTCCATCTTACACCTGTAAGAATGGCCAAGATCAAAAACACTGATGACAACTTATGCTGGAGAGGCTGTGGAGAAAAGGGAACACTTCTGCATTGCTGGTGGGAATGCAAGCTGGTACAACCCCTATGGATGTCAGTGTGGCGACTTCTCAGAAAATTAGGAAACAACCTTCCACAAGACCGAGCAATACCACTTTTGGGTATATACCCAAAGGATGCTCAATCGTGCCACAAGGACATGTGCTCAACTATGTTCATAGCAGCTTTATTTGTCATAGCCAGAAACTGGAAACAACCTAAATGCCCCTTGATCGACGAATGGATAAAAAAAATGTGGTACATTTACACAATGGAGTACTACACAGCAGAAAAAAATAACGACAGCCTGAATTTTGCAGGAAAATGGATGGAACTAGAAAGCATTATTTTGAGTGAAGTAACCCAGACACAGAAAGACAATTATCACATGTACTCACTCATAGGTGGTTTTTAAACATAAGGCAAAGAAAACCAGCTTACAAACCACAATCCCAGAGAACTTAGACAACAATGAGGACACTAAGAGAGACTTACACAGATCTAATCTACGTGGGAAGTAGAAAGTATAAAAAGACAAGATCTCCTGAATAAACTGGGAGCATTGGGACCTTGGGGGAGGGTTAAAGGAGGGAGGGGAGTGGCAGGGAGGGGAGCAGAGAAAAATGTAGAGCTCAATAAATATCATGGGAAAAAAACAAAACTAAACAAACAAACAAAAAGAAGGGGTGAAAATGTCACCCACTGGTAGAGCCACTGTTTAGTACTGAGGCAGAGAGAGGGAGAGAAGCCAGAGTGATGGTCCAGCAGACAACTGTTTTTGATCCTTGGGACCCCATGATAGAAGGAGAAAGCCAACTCCTGCAAATTGTCCTCTGACCTCCACACTGCACAGTGACAAATGCATACCACACCCATACACACCATCATACACACCCATACACACTAGCATACACACACTACACACCAGCATACACACACATACATACCAGCATACACACACACACATACACACACATACACACCATCATACACACACATACATACCAGCATACATACACATAAATAAAAGTAAATTAAATTAACCAAAAAAAGATCCATGTAAGGGAAGAGGCATAATATATGCTTAAGGTTTGTGAGGCTCAATTCCATTCTCAGCTCCAATGGGAGAAGTCTAGAACCTTAAAGAAACCAGCTCTTGAATCACATTGCAATGGTTTATCCTGCTTTGCTGGAGAACACAGAGACACATTCCCCCATTCTTTCTCCTCTTCCCCAGTAAGGCAGGGCCTCCTACCTGTTGTAAATGGGTCCTTTGAAGGTGGGGTCGTATTTCTGAGGTGTCCCTGAAAGTCAACAAGATTAAACAAGGGTGGATGAGAAGTCGACACAGACAAGGAAGCTGGGAGACTCAGGGTCCCCAAACCATGAGTGCTGAGCTGTATCTGCATCCTACCTGGAGGCGTGGGGGGGGCAGAGAGACTACACCCAAGGTCATCAGAGACCACAGAAGGGACTAGAGTCCCTGGGGGTGACCAGCTGACTGATCAGCTTGCTGTCGCCCACGGAAAATGCCTGGAAGGGTTTACAATGACCAGTGCAAAGAACGCAAAGTTCACTGTGGAGAGGTGCATGTGTTCTACGGATGGGTGTCGGCCTGGTCCTAGGTAGAAGAGAGTGGAACGGTGTCTGAGGCAGCTGTGGGAGCTAGCACAGGATGGTGAGGGGGACGGGGAGGTGAGCAGACTAAGTATGATTCAAGTGCAATTACTCCCCCTCCCTTTTGCAACCTTCCCTAACATCCAAGGTCCCCGCTGGTGTCCCTGGGGTGCACAAGGAGGGCTCGCATACCATGCTTCCCGTAGTAATGCTGCGAATCCTTCCCCATCACTGCAGTGCAGCCCCGACGGCGCCCAGACGGTCCGTGCCCTCCCGGACACAGCCGCCACCAGCAGCAGCTCCTCCAGAGTAGCAGGCGGGACGGCCCAAACCGGTCAGACAGGCCCCAGCCAAATAACCAAGGGAGGGAGGGACAGACCCAGGGGGCCGGGCCGGGCGGGGCCGCAGTTGCTCCTGCCACTCACTGGAAGGCCGGATTTAGCTCTCCCAGCTCCCACCTTCACCCAACCTCCACCCAGGAGCCTGAGGGGGTTCCTCCGGGCTCTGGCCTCACCCTCCATCCACCCGCCTTCCACCGACCCACGCAACAATGCATCCAGGAACATTTCTCAACCCTAAAAGATCACCCGACTGCTCTACCATGCAAGGTGGAAACTGAGGCACAGGGAGGAAAGAAAACAGGCGGTGGTGGCGCTCGCCTTTAATCCCAGCACTCAGGAGACAGAGGCAGGTGAATCTCTAAATTAGAAGTCAGCCTGGTCTACAGACGAGTTCCAGAACAGCCAAGGCTACACAGAGAAACCCTTTCTCGAAAAACAAAACAACAGAAAAACAAGCAACCAAAAAGAAATTACTTGGGCTAAAACTCAAATACGTGGATGAAATGGGGGGGGGAGGGGAGAGCTATTGATGCTTTTTTTTGAGAGAGAGAGAGAGTCTTAAGTAGTTTAGATAGGCATACAACTCACTTCCCAGCAAATTTGCTGTTTTTGTAGAGGACCAAGGTTCAATTCCCAGCACCCATATGGCAACTTACAACTGTCTAACTCCAGTTCCTGGGGTTCGGATGCCCTCACACAGACACACATCCAGGCAAAACACCAATGCACATAAAATAAAAATAAATAAAGATTTAAAAAAAAGATCAAGTTCAAGACCAGTCTGGGATTCACAATAGCAGCAGAAAGTGCCAATCCTGGCCTTGCGGATTGGGCACGGAAAGCCAGGGTAGCAGCTGGCACTAGGGTTTAAGGATGCACTGTCAGGTGTTCGATCAAGGTGGGGATCAAGGGCAGGTCAGCATGGGGCACAGCTGGGATCACATTATACAGTAGGCAAGGAGGTGTATAGTGTGCATTTCCATAAGGACATTAATCCACCAGGAAGCATACTGAAGAAGCAGGATAGCCAGGTGGTGGTGGCGCACACGTTTAATCCCAGCACTTGGGAAGCAGAGGCAGGTGGATCTCTGTGAATTTGAGGCCAATCTGGTCTACAAGAGCTAGTTCTAGGACAGCCAGGGGCTACATAGAGAAACCCTGTCTCAAAAAGAAAAAGAAGCAGGGTATACAGTTGGTGTGATATGTATACCATCATAGGCTTATATATACCTATATATACACACATATATATAAAATATGAGGGTATCCAACGTACATGGTGAAAGTCCCAAGTCCCTGTTTGTACCCTCATCACTACTGCACATACTCAAAACAACCACCAAAACCAAACCACACTGAGCTGTGGCTCAGTGATAGAGCTGCTACCTAGAATCTCCCCTCCCCAGTGAGGGTCTGGGTCAAGGCTCAGGGGGAGAGCACCTGCCTAGAATTCTATTGTGAAGGGCTGGGGCGTGGCTCAGTGATAGAGCTACTACCTAGAACCTTCCCGCCCCGCCCTGTGAGGGGCCAGGGCATGGCTCCAGGGGCAAAGCACCTGCCTAGAATCCCCCATCCCCAGTGAGGGGCTGGGGTGTGGCTCAGGGGTAGAGCACCTGCCTTGAATCCCCTCCCCCCCAGTGAGGGGCAGGGGTGTGGCTCAGGGGTAGAGCCTAACGTGTAAGGCATGAGTTCTAGCTGAACACCCTCACACAAAAACTATTAATACCTGCAGTTGCCACCACAAAGTCTAGCACACCCAGCTGGGCTCTGCTCTCTAACCAGCTGTCCCTAGAGAAGGCCAGTTCCCTCCTCTGGCTCACTGTGGGGAGGCCAGCCTTGCCTGACCCCAAAGCCACAGGCATCAGCAAACAGGCGGGGCTAAAAGCTCCAAGCCCTGGCCTAGGCTGACCAGAACTCCCAAAGAAACCCTGTGTTTCTCGAAAGCCCCACAGCCCTCACATCATTGGCCCTCACCCAGATTTGGCAGTGGACAGAGTAGATTGGTCCTGGGCAACAAGCTGCTTCTGTTCCGAGCTAGCCAGTGCCTTGAGGACAGTCAAACAAAGAGTCTCCAACCGCCACATCCTCAAAGGCAGCCCTCGAATGCCTCTCTCAGGTAGGCTCACCGGACCCCTGCCACTCTTCATGGAGGCCTCAATGTCATCTCATTCCTGCCAAGGTCATTTGCAAGTAGCTGTCTCTCAGCCTGACCCGGCAGGGTGATGTCACTCCTTTTGTGCTGGGCTTTGATCTGAGCCCAAAGGAGGCTTGCTTCATACCAGTTCCTTTATTTGAGGCAGAGGGCTTAGGGGTCTGATTTCTGTAAAGCCCTAGGTTCAGTCCCAGGCAACCTCTTTCCCCTAAAGCTGGGCTTGGAGCTGGTCTACATGTGTCACCCTAGCACTTGAGAGACAGGACTTCCTTGAGTTGAGGCCACCCTGAGTTACATAGCTAAATCCTGGCTAAAAAATTTAAATACTGGAGCTGGGGAGATGGCTCAGAGGTTAAGGACACTGCCTGTGCCTCCAGAGGACCTGGGTTCAACTCCCAGCACCCACATGCAGTTTACAACTGTCTGTAACCCAGTTCCAGGGGATCTGATACCTCCACACCAATTCACATAAAATAAAGTTTAAAAAAAAATTCTTTAAAAAAGAATAGAATATACACGAATTAAAAAAATTTTAATACTTGGGGCTTGGAGAGATGGCTCAGTAGCTGAAAGTACTTGCTGTTCTTGCAAAATACTGGAGTTCAGTTCCCAGCACCCACATAACAGCTCCTCCTAAAGTCCAGTTCCAGGAGCTGAGACTCCTCCACTTCCTACCACTAAGGCACCAGGTACATGGTGAACATATATACATGCAGGTACTCATACATACACATAAATAAAAGTAAATAAATATTTTTAAGAATTTAAAACCTTGAGTAGGGGGCTGGAGAGATGGCTCAGCGATTAAGAGCACTGATTGTTCTTCTAGAGGATCCGGCTTCGGTTCCCAGCACCCATATGACAGCTCACAACTGTCTATAACTCCAGGATCCAGCACCCTCACATGTTTATACATATAGGCTAAAACACCAATAAAATAAATTTTTAAAAAAGAGCTATTTAAAAAAAAATAAAACCTTGAATAGGCCACTGTGGCACACAGTTTTACTCCCAGCACTCTGGAGACATGCTAAGTGGGTCTCTGTGAGTTCCAGGCCAACCTGCTCTACATAGCAAGTCAGTCAGTGTTACTCAGTGAGACACTGTCAAAAAACAGAAACCAAACCAAGAATTTAAAGCTGGCCTGACCCAGCATTAAGAAGGTGCCCTCTCTACACTCGGAAGGGAGAGGCAGGTGGATCTCTGTGAGTTCAAGGCCAATACAGCTGAGACTACAGCCCACACGGAGAAACCCTGTCTCTAAAAACTGAAAGAAAAAAAAAAAGAAGGTGCCCTTAGGAAGCCTGAGGAAGACGGGAGATCACATAGGAAACTGAGGGTGAACCTCAGTTTCACTGACAAAAATGTTTAAGTCAGTATGCTTGATATGTAAGTGCAAAAAAATAGCCCTGACTCAGAGGCAGAAAATTCCACAGGAACTAATCATGCGAATATAGAAAACCTCAAACTATTAGAAGCATGAAGAAGCTACAAGAAACTGTCTGATAGGAAGGCTGGTGCAGCAAGTGGGAGACAAGATAAGGGAATATTAGATGTTTTCAGGGTCAACTGGGGCAACCCCTCCCTGCCAGGGCTCCTAAGATGTCCACCCCCAATTTAGGTTTGATGGGCAAGTGGGAGCCACCGAGGGGGACTCAGCACTCTGGCCTCTGCGTGCCTGCTATGAAGTGAGCTGACTGCCTGCAGCCCACACACATAATGAATAAACGCAACTTTATAAAGGACAGCAGCTGCAAAAGCTAACAGTTTCTGATCAGGGAGGTTGATCCAATACTTGTAGGATGGGAAAGGACTGGATCTTTGCAACCGCAATGCCAGATAATATGAACAGAAAGCAGAGTTTGAGAGAGGGGAGGAGGAAGTTGCTAAAGCACCTGCCTAGGAAGCATGAAGTCCTCTGCTCCACTCCCAGGGCTGAATAAATAGGGTACATGCTGCTCAGCCCTTGGGAAACAGAAGAATCCGAAGTTCAAGGTCACTGACTGGGGCTACAGCTAAATGGGTAAGAGCACTTGATGTGCAACCGTGGGGACCCAAGATAGAATTCTAAGAATCCATTTAAGAAGCACTCAGCTGGGTGTGGTGGTGCAGGCCTTTATTTCCGGTACTTAGGAGGTAGAGGCAGGTGGACTCCTGAAACCCTTTGGCAGGACACACACACACACACACACACACACACACACACACACACACACACCAGACTGGAAGGACGGAGGCATTGTGTGTAGCAGCCTCCTCTGTTACACATAGATTGAAAACATTCTATCCTGTAGGGAAGCTCCTTAAACAGGGAGGTAAACAAAAACAAGTAGCTTCAAAAACTCAGCGAGACCAAGGGATCCACAGCCCTTCCCTGCCAGAGAGTGGAGAGGAGGAAAACTACAAACACTCAGATAAAAAGAGCTGCCTGGAAGAGGTTTAGACCACTGACCTAGGCACCTGGAAAGGAAGCTCTCCAACCTGTGCAGCTGCCTGCAGGCTGTGCAGTGTGCTCCAGGTTCCCAGCTGTGTGAGCTGTCACTTGTGCTGGGTGGGCCTTGGTGATGCAGCTGGCTTAGAGTCATTTCTGCTGCTGTTAAGTAACTCCTCACCCATATTCCTGTAAGTAATCCCCAATAACACTCATTGGTTCACCAAGTTGGTCTTTGGTGGTCTCTGTACTTTGGCCTGTTGTGGGCTCCCTGTCTGGGGTTAGTGCTTTCTTTTTTTGTTTGTTTGGTTGGTTGGTTGGTTTTCTGAGACAGGGTTTTTCTATAGCTTTGGAGCCTGTCCTGGAACTAGCTCTTGTAGACCAGGCTGGCCTCGAACTCTCAGAGATCCGCCTGCCTCTGTCTCCTGAGTGCTGGGATTAAAGGCGTGCGCCACCACCTCCTGGCCTGGGGTGAGTGTTTCATATCCCCAGGAAATGGTGTTATACATCAGGCATATGCTGAGCATGGTGGACATACCATTAATCTCAGCAAGTTCCTGGCCATCCAGGACTACATAGTGATACCCTTGAAGAAAAAAAGATAGAAAGAGGGGCTGGAGAAATGGCTCAAGGTTAAGAGCACTGACTGCTCTTCCAGAGGACCTGAGTTCAATTCCCAGCAACCACATGTGCATCACAACCACTTATAACGGGTTCTGGTACTCTCTTCTGGCAAGCAGGCAGAGCACTGTATACATTAAAAAAGGATCACCCTGGAAAGAAAGGAAGGAAGGAGGGAGGGAGGGAGGGAGGAAGAGAGGAAGAAGGAAGGTCGAGCTTTGCACGCCCATCACCTCAGCCATCGATGGAGTGGGACAGGTGGATTCTGGGAGCTCATTGATTGACCAGTTTATCCATAAAAGTAAGAGTCTACCCCAGTGAGAGACCCTGACTCAAGGAGAAGAGCAGAGAGACTAGAGGGAGACAGGGTCACCACCAGCGCTCTTCACACACAAGCTCAAGCACACGCCGCGGGACCTTGGCCTGGTCAGGTGGCCCAGAGGAGCAGAGTCCTGCAGGTTCCTCTCCACCATACACTTGAAACTTAAGGCACAAATGTGCACACAAATTTTTTTTTCTGCTCTTTTAAGAGCGTCTCTCTACAGAACCCCGGCTGTCCTAGAACTCACTCTGTAGACCAGGCTAGCCTAGAACTCACAGAGATCTGCCTGCCTCTGCCTCCTGAGTGCTGGGATTGAAGGTGTGCGCCACCATGCCTGGCAAGATACAATTTTTTCAAAAGCTGTCTGAACTATGTGAGACCTTGTCACAGTAAAACAGGGGACGGGAGACATGATTCAGTACTTAAGAGCCCATACTGCTTGCACAGACATCTGACTTCTGGTAACTCCAGCCCCAGGGGATCAAACACCTCTGGCCTTGTCTGGTGCTCCCTGCTCATGGTTTAGCTCACATAGTCACCAGTTCACTTCCTCTCCCTCCCTCCATCTCTCTTTCTCTCTCTCTCTCTCTCTCTCTCTCTCTCTCTACACACACACACACACACACACACACACACGCACAATGTAAGTGTGATCCCACTTGACAGGAAGGTAAACTGAGGCTAGTGACCGCCATAGATTGGATTAACAGAAAAGCCCTCTCATGTCTAATCTGGCAATTGTCTGGTAGCTCTGGCCCATAGGGGTTTGAATGCAGTCTGCCACCTCTGCAGCTCTAGCCCCACTGGGAGGTATTAAGACAAAGACTAAGGCTTTTGGGAGGTGATTAGGGAAAGGGAGGTGTGCCTCTGGACTGAGCCCTGGTGGCTTTAAAATAAGAGCCGGGTCTGGAGACACAATACTGTCACCCTTGCTACTGAGGAGATTGAAGAGGGAGGACGACAAAGTCAAGCACAGAATGAGCACAAGGCCACCCCTAATGCAGTCATCACTCTCTTACCACACAGTGGACGCCACGTGACCACCTCAAGCCCTGCTGTTTTACCCTCCCCATGTGATGGACTTGAATTGTGATCCAAAAAAAAACCATTTCTCTTTGTACACCCACCCAAAAAAGGTCAGCCTTGTCACTTAGTGAGAGCCTGTCTCAAAACACACACACACACTCAGACAGAGACAGAGAGAGAGAGAGAATGATTCAGCAGTAGAACCCTTGTCTCGAATCCTCCAGTGAGGGCTGGGGATACAGCTCCATGGCAGAGCCCTGCCTGGTATCCCTGTGTGCACTAATTTTATGTCAACTTGACACAGCTGGAGTCAGCTAAGGGGAACCCCAATTGAGAAAATGCCTCTGGGGTGGCTCTTCCTGGTTATCAACTTGACTATATCTGGAACTAAAACCAGAAAATAGAGGGCACAGCTGTGAGGAATTTTTTCTTAATTATAAGTAGGAAGATCCACTTCTAATCCAGATCTTTGATGTAGGAAGATACACCTATAATCCAGATCTAATCTGGACCACGCCTTCTGCTGGAAGCCTATAAAAGGACACTGAAGAAGGAAGATTTTGCTCTTCGATTGCTTGCTCTTGCCATGCTAGCAAGTCTATTCCTTCACAGGCATTGGAGCCTGTTCTTCGGGATTCCGGAGTATGCTGAAGACCAGCCGAGACATCCAGCCTCATAGACTGAGCGACTTCTGGACTCTCGGACTTTCAGTCACAGGCAGCCATTGTCGGACAGCTGGACCACAGCCTGTAAACCATTCCGATAAACCCTTTCCTGTACATATAGAGAGATTCATTTGATAAGTTCTGTTACTCTAGACTCTCAAGTCTAGAGAATCCTAATACAGCCTCCATACGATCTGGCTGTAAGACATTTTCTTAATTAGTGATTGATGGAGAAGGCCCAGCCCATTGTGGGTAGGGATACTCCTGGGCTAGTCCTGGATTCTATAAGAAAGCAGGCTGAGCAAGCAATGAGGAGCAAGCCAGTAAGCAGCACCCCTCCATGGCCTCTGCATCAGCTCCTGCCTCCAGGTTCCTTCCTTCAATGAGTTCCTGGAGTTAGCTTCCTTCAGTGGACTGTGATTCAGGGTATGTAAGCCAAATAAACCCTTTCCTCCCCAAGGTGCTTTTGGCCATGGTGTTTATCACAGCAGCAGTAACCTGTAAGACAAGCCCTCAGTGAGGTATGGGGGTATGATTCAGAGGTAGAACTCCTGAATAGACTCCCTCAGTGAGAGGCTAAGGTATAGCTCTAAGGAAAAGCATTTGCCTCCCGTGGCAGTGGCCCTGGGTTCCAACCCTAGCATAGCAAGAACTAAAACACACAGCACACATGTGTGGGCTCACTGACTCTCGGATTTCTTCTAGCAAGAAAACCACCAAATAAAGCTTGGTGACCATGAATCCAATTGGAAGTTAACTCTTGTTTTGTGTAACTTACCTAGTCTTCTCCATGGGGTTAAGAGCAAAAGAAATTAGATCAAGACGCAGGGAGAGGCAAGGGTGGTGGGGGAGGTGGGGGTAGCTGGATTGTGAAAACAGTAAGGGCAGGTCCTGCCAAGCCAGGCATGAGGGCTCACCGACTGTGTGGGAGATAAGGGAACTCAGGCAGTCTGTCATAATGCTTTTGCCAGGACATCAAGTGACACCCAGCCCCCACAACTTCCAAACACTGGCTAAGTCAAGGGCTCCAGTGTCCAAGGCCTCGCCTACATAGTCCCTGCCTTCCCAGAAGTCTGGACCTGGCCTAAAGAACGGAAATCTCAGCCACTCAGACAAGTGCTTCTGACAAGAATTTGGGGGAAGTGCCCATGCAGTGAAGGTATGGAGACAAAAGATGGAGAAAGGGCCAGGTGGCTAACGATCCCAGCACTCAAGTTATGGAGGCAGGAGAATGGGAAAATCAAGGCCAGCTGAGGCTGCAGAGTGAATTCTAGACCAGGTTGAGCTTACATCAAAAAATTAATAATTAATTAATTAAAAACTGGGTTAGTGGTACACGCCTTTAATCCCAGCACTCAGGAAGTAGAGACAGTCGGATCTCTGTGAGTTTGAGGCCAACCTGGTTACGTATTGAGCACCAGGTTATCCAGGGTTAAGTAGAAAGAACCTGTCTCAGAAAATGAATGAATGAGCCAGTGGTGGTGGCACATGCCTTTAACCCCAGCACTCAGGAGACAGAGGCAGGAGGATCTCTGTGAGTTCGAGGCCAGCCTGGTCTACAGAGCAAGTTCCAGGACAGGCTCCAAAGCTATAGAGAAACCCTGTCTCATAAAACCAAAAACCAAAACAAAACAAGAAAATGAATGAATGAATGAGTGAATGAATGAGCATAATAAAAGCTACAGGTATCATGGGTGGAGCCAGGCTTCACTGGCTGTGCATGCCTGAGAAACCTGGGTCCTTTCTCTGCACCACATCAACTGAGCAGGGTCCCCCAAGCCAGCAGAAGGTGAAGGGAAGTGGGCTAGGAGTTCAAAGTCAGTCCTGGCTCAATAGAGAGCTGGAGGGCAGCCTGCGCTGCGAGGATCCTGTCCCAAACACACGCAGACACTTCCATTCAGAATTAAACACACGCAGACACTTCCATTCAGAATTAAACACACGCAGACACTTCCATTCAGAATTAAACAAAAAGAAAAAAACAGAAAAGCAACTGTTCTTACCCTCACTCCCTCTCCCCTTATTCCAGATGCCACATCTCTAACCCTCTGTCTCCTAAGCGCCACGATTTTGGTGCTGGGATGAACCAAAGGAATGGTCACACTGTCCTACCACGGAATGTCACCCACACCTCTAGTCTCCTCTTCCACACCAGTCCCTCTGGGCTAATTCACAGGGTACAAAACTGCATATTGTTCCACTCCAGCAAAGCAGGGCTAATCTCATCCTTGGACAAGGCTACAAGGTATATATTTAAACAATCGTTTGTTGTTGTCTAGTTTATTTGTTGGTTGTGGTAGTCCCCATGTCCGTCCCGTCCCGTTCCCCCCCGACAGAGTTTCTCTCTGTAGCCCTAGCTGTCCCAGAACTAACTCTGTAGCCCAGGCTGGTCTTGAACTCCCAGGGATCCGCCTGCCTCTGCCTCCCAAATGCTGAGATTAAAGGTTAACCGCATGCGCCATTACTGCCTGGCCCAAAATTTTTAAATTAGACCTATTCATTTTATTTTATATGAGTGTCTGCCTGTATGTATTACGTTTGTGCACAGTGCACATGCTTGGTGCCTGCAGAGGTCAGAAGAGAGGACCAGGTCCCCTGGTTGATGATAGCTGTGAGTCACCACAGGGATATTGGGGAAGGAAGGGTCCTCTGCAAGAGCAGCCAGCGATCTTACACTATGCTGGCTACACTGTATTTCACTAAGCGCTGGTCCTCTTGTAGAGAACCCTTCCCCAGCATCACAGAGTGGCTCACAACCATCCACGACTACAGTTCTAGAGGACCCAACATCCTCTGCTGACCTCTTTAGGCACTAAGCCTTCACGTGGTACAGACATACATGCAGGCAAAATACCCATACACATAAAATAAAAAACCATGACTCTAAAAAGATATAGATGTGGGGGAGTCCTGAAGAAATGGCTTAGTGGGTAAAAACCTTGGCCATAAGAACCTGAGTTCCAGTCCCCAGCACCCACATAAAATCTGGGGGTAAAAATTGTACCAGGCTTAGGGACAGACACTGCCACAGAAATTAAGAGAGCCGGAAGGCTCAAGTAAGGGCCTGATGCCCTGAGCACCATCCTCCAAACTCAAAGTGTGAACGGCGAGCCAGGCGGTGGTGGCGCACGCCTTTAATCCCAGCACGCGGGAGGCAGAGGCAGGCAGATTTCTGTGAGTTCGAGGCCAGCCTGGTCTACAAGAGCTAGTTCCAGGACAAGCTCCAAAGCCACAGAGAAACCCTGTCTCGAAAAAAGCCAACCCCCCCCCCAAAAAAGGACAAAGAAAAACCACAAAAAAAAGTGAAAGGAGAGAACTCACTTCCACAACCTGTCCTCACACACACTATGCATGAGTAAATGTACTTTTTAAAAACGTACAAAAGTGGCTGGGCAGTGGTGGCGCACACCTTTAATTCCAACACTCAGGAGGCAGAGGCAGGCGAATCTCTCTGAGATCAAAGTAAGTCTGGTCTACAAGAGCTAGTTCCAGGATAGGCTCCAAAGCTACAAAGAAACCCTGGCTTGAAAAACCAAAACCAAAAACAAAACAAAACAAAAAAAACCTTACAAAAGTGGAGAGCAACAGAGGGAAACACCAGGTGTCAACCTGTGGTCTCCACATATGTACACATAGCACACACATCCCCAAAAGAAATATATATGTGAATGGGGGCACTCACCAGGCCCTGCCCTTCTCTGAGAATTCATAGGTAGCAACCATGCTGGGGAGAAAGAGATGTTTTCTCACTGATGTGGCCACTGGTGAGGAGCCCACAGCTTTCTGAACAACCCCCACCCTCATTGTGTCTCTCATATACATATTAAAAAATACATAAACCGGAAAATACATGGGGTTGGCGGTGGTGGCTCACATCTTTAATTCCAGCACTTGGAAGGCAGGGGCAGGCAGATCTCTGTAGATTTGAGACCAGCCTGGTGAAAACACAAACATGAAAGTAAAAGGGGGCTGGTTGGAAAGAGGGAGGGGCCAATGGGAGTGGGAGGAGACGAGAGGGGGTGATGGGTGAATATGGTCAAAGTATATCATATGCGTTATAAAAATTTCATAGTGGGGCTGGGCAGATGGCTCAGTAGTTAAGAACATTTGCTGAGTCCTGGTTGTCCTGGAACTCACTAAACTAAGGCTGGCTTCAAATTCACAGAGATCTGCCTGCCTCCTGGGGCTGGAACTAAAGATGTACACCACCACACATGGCTTTTATTTCTTTATTTTTATTCATGTGCACAGTGTGGTGTGTGTGCCTGAGTTTACGCGCACCGTGTGCTTGAAGGAGATGTGACATCTGGGTGCTGGGAATCACACTCAAGTCCTCCGCTAGAGCGGTGAGCACTGACCACTGAGCCATCTAAGCAGGTCCCTAAATTATTTTTTTCTTTTTTGAGACAGGCTGTCACGTGGCCTAGGCTGGCCTGAAATGCCTGTGCAGCCAATGATGACCTTGAGTTCTAATCTTCCTGCCCCACCTCCTGAGAGCTGAGACACCAACACGCCTGGTTTATCAGATACCAGGGAGGGAACGTGGACATCCCTGTGTGCCTGGCAAGCACTGTGCCAACAGCTACAAACCCAGCCAAAGAAGTCTGCTTTTTAGCCAGCCTTCACTATGTGTTTCCCCTGCTCTGGGTTCTAGAATCTTCTCTTGCTCATGCCAAGACTGGGCTGGCAGGAAGGCTGTGCCATTAAGGACCCGGCCGGGCCCTGAGCCATTTCCCTCTCCTGTGCAGCTGCTACTTCTTCCAAAATCATGTTATTTGCTGGGAAAGGCACTTCCTGCCCTGCCCAGTGCTGCCTCACTGTTCCCAGACATAGGTTTGCCTGTCCATTAGTTCAAAGAACAGCTATGCCCTCCATGCCAGCAGCCCCGGGTCACCCGAGCATACAAGGCCTTCCCAGACATCATTGAAAACAGTAGTCTGAGCCGGGCAGTGGTGGCGGACGCCTTTAATCCCAACACTCAGGAGGCAGAGGCAGGCAAATCTCTGAGAGAGACCTCATCTACAAAATTAGTCCCAGGACAAAGAGGGCTACATAGAGAAACCCTGAAACCCTGTCTCAAACAAACAAAAATGAAACAAAAATCAGAGCTTTGATTTAAATCTGGGTCTATCTGAAGCCACTCCCATTGGGCACAGTGACGAATGGGAAGCCGCTATGCGTAGGATTAGCCATTATGTCCAAGAGAAAGCTGACATTGAGCCCAACTGATATTGAGCCCAACTGATAGAGTGCTTATCCAGCATACAGGAAACCCTGGGTTCCTTCCTTAGCACTGAATAGCTTGGGTGTGGTGGTGCACATCTATAATCCCAAAATTTGAAAGTTGAAGGCAAAAGGATCAGTTATTTGGCTACACTGTGAATTTAGAGAGAAAGCTTAAACTATTTTGCAGGAATGTTATGGGGATGTCTACATAGTCCAGGTTTTTCATTTTGGTGAAATAGGCTAAGTTTCAGGCAAAACAAGATCCTGCCTAAAGTAAGGCATGGTGGCCTGAAATCTCAGCTACTCATAAAGGTTGCAGCATAAAGAGAAGGACCAAGTTTAAGGCATCTCACAGATTTGTATGCTTGAGGCTCTAGGTTCATTCAATCCTCAGTATCCATAAGGAAGAAAGGAAGGGAGAAGGGAAAGAGGGGGGGAAAGAGGAAGGAAGGAGGGAGAGAGGGAAGGAGGGAGGGAGGGAAGGAAGGAAGGAAGGAAGGAAGGAAGGAAGGAAGGAAGGAAGGAAGAAGAGAAAAATTCCACTGTCAAGTAAGATGGCTCTGGCTGCAGAAGCCAGGTAGGGCCTCTTTCACAGGTTCCCTGAGTCTTGTAGGGGAAAATATTAAGCAAGCTTGTGGTTTGTTTTCTGTTCCTTCTGCCTGGAACACACTTGTCTCACTCAATTCATCTCATCCGGCTTTCACTCTCCAACCTTCATCTCTTAAAATAGACCCTAGTGGCTCTTCCGTGCATGACGTCTTGTCCGTTGCTCTACAACAGTAACAACCTACAATTACATCTTAGTTCTCTTGTCCACCCTCACACGGTCTAGGGTTTCTCTGCTTGGTGGACTGCTGTGTGTCCCCAGGCAGACCATTGCCTGTGAAAGGTCTGATAAATTCTTGGGGGTCTGAAATTGGGGGTGTTTGGCTGAGCATCAGAATGAGGTCTAGGCCCAACCACTTGCTGAACATGCTTGAGGCCTTGGGTTTTAGCAACACACCCACAAAACCTTGAGGGTCTGTTCCCATTGCCTTGAGTTCCAGTCTGAGCTTGCAGAGCTTGCTCCGGGCCTTGGGTTCCACCACCCACCCCTCAGTGCTTTCTGAGCATGCGAGACCCCATTTGGGTTCCAGTTCTTGCTAAACACAAATGAGCTGGCAGCTTTCAATCCCATGGCTTACTGACCAGGAGTGAGGCCCTAAATTCCATCCTTGTACAACATTCAGCTTCCCTCTGCACCCACACACAGTCTCACCCTTTAGCCAAATTCAAGCCTGGGCAAATCAAAGCCTTGTTCACTCTGCCCCATTCTTATTCCAAACAGACTTCAAGAAGACCAACTATACCCTCCGATGTGACACCCAAGCATAGTCAGACTCCCAGACTGCGGTTCCCACACCAGAGACAGACAGCCACACCCAAGAGTTGCACAGCACGAGCGACCCCATAGCCTGGGGCTTCAGACAGGGAGCCCCTCTGGTGGTCTGTGGCTGGCAACTCAAGTGCCCCAAAATGTCCCTGGGAGGCTAGGTCCTTTAGGCTGGGCAGGGTTGGTCGCAGTCTCTTCCATCTGCCCATTCATTTCTTTCTTTAGGGCACAGTACCAGGGAACTAGAGGACGCTGAGGGAGAGTCTACTTGCTTCTCTAGTTATTTTTGAGCCGTTTCCGGCCCCCTTCCCACAACTCTAGAGTCTAGCAGTTTCCAGGAAGTTCCTGTCACACAAAGTGGAAGACGGGGGCGGGGAGGGGGGCGGAATAGAGCCCCTCTGCCATAGTCTCAACCATGCCACTTAAGGCTCTTGACAGATTTGGGCCCCCAGGGAACCCAAAATAGATAAGAGGAAGGAGGCTCAGAGTTCAACACCCAGTTCATGGGAACCCAGAGTCGGGTGGGGTGAGAAAGCCGCATCCTGGCCCCACCTCCAACTTCAAGTAGCTGAGGCCTCACAGAGGGTAGGGTCCCAGTCTCCTGAACCCCTTAAAATTACAGACACCCGCAATAATCCGCTTAGGCAGGGAAAGTTTTTGAATTGCTCCCCGCTTGCCCCTCATCAAAGGCACACTTGTTTCTGCCCTTCCTTGAACTGGTGTGCGCCCAACCCCAGTATACAGGTGCGTCCAACCTTGCCTCAGTTTCCCCACCAAAGCTTGGGATCGCTACTTGTGGGTGTAAATGGCAGAGATGCAGAGAACATTGGGCTCTTGAGGAGACGGGACATGTGGAGAGGTCGGGGCCCTGTTCCTGCCCAGACCCCAATCTATTACCGCCGCACGTCCCCTCCCCCGCCCACCATCTAATCCGCCCAGATAACGGGACCTCCAGGGGAGGAGCATGCGCCGTACTCCCCGGCCCATCGCTCAGGAGGGAGTAAGCTTGAAGATCCTAGGGAAGGGATACGAGGGACAACCTGGGCTGGGGCCAAACGCTCCGGATTAACCAGCGCAGGATGCAGAGGCCTGAGGGCGCGGACAGAAGGGCCTTCGTCCTGGCTGCAGCCACGAGTGTTTTAAGGCTCTCAGATGTTGTCCTTCCTCAAAACCCCCTCCTTCCCAAGTCACACAGGCGACCACCAGGCCGGAGGCAATTCCTACCATAGACTCCGTCCTTCCGATCGTCCTCCATGGCCGCAACCGGAGGGGAGCCGAGTACGAAGCCAGCACGACCCCAACCCAGGCGGGCGGGAGGCACAGCGCGCTGCAGGCCCCGCCCTACCCTGTCTGACCCCGCCCCCAGAGCGCACACCAATGGGAGCCCCGCGCCTTAAGGGCGTGGCCAGGACCGGGAGTTGGGGGGCGGCCACCTTCCAATTTCCAGTGAACTCTCGCTGCTCACTCCTCACGGTGAACCACACCTAGTAGGTTGCATCTGCTTGTCAGTGGTTCTTGTTTGCTTGTATGTTTTTGTTTTTCGAGACAGGGTTTTCCATGTATCCCTGGCTGTCCTGGAACGCACTCTGTAGACCAGGCTGGCCTCGAATTCAGAGATCCTCCTGCCTCTGCCTCCCGAGTGCTGGGATTAAAGCCATGCGTCATTACTGCCCAGCCAGTCATTCTTTGTCCCGGGCATTGATCTCTGACTGCGAGTTAGAGGACTGAGAAAAATTTGTCAGGTGTCCATTCATGAGAGTGTCAAGAACGTGGGAGTTTGAACACAGGTCAAAAGGAAATAAGAACTGAGGAGCGGTTAATCCCATGGCAGCCAGGACCGGTGGTTCACTTTAATCCTTAATCCCATCACTGGGGAAGCAGAAGCAGGAGGCTCTCCTTTAGTTCTGGGCCAACTAGATAGGACTATACATAGTGAGACCTCGGGGAGGGGGTTGCTGGCAAAATGGTTTCCTGGCTAAGAGCACTACCTGCTCTTCCTGAAGACCTGAGTTCAACTCCCAGCACCCACATCAAGAGACTCCAGCTCGGGAGAATGATGCCCTCTTTCAGCGTCTACAGGCACTTTACTCACACATGTGCACATACATACACATAGATAGATTAAAACAAAAGGAAGAAAATAGTCAAGTGGTATAAAGATGAAATTCCAACCAAGTTCATCCTGAAGTAGTCTCACTGGCAAAGTCATGAGAGAAGCCATGGAAAGTAAAGGAGCCAAAGGGTGTCAGTGCCAATGGTGATTCTGTAAGAACTATGGGAAACACATGCATGCACAGACACATAAACAAATAAAAAGTAAGTCACTAGTAAAGATTTTTAGATTTTTATTATTTTTATTTTATGGGTATGAGCAACTACATGTATGTATGCACTCCAAGTGCATGCAGTGACCTCCCTCAGAAGCCAGAAGAGGGTGATGGATCCCCAGGAACCGGAGTTAATACAGTTGTGAACCAGCATGTGAGTGCTGGGAATTGAACTCAGGTCCTCTACAAAAACAGCAAATGTTTTTAATTGCTGAGCTAACTCTCTGTCTTAGGGTTACCGTTGTAATGCTGAGACACCATGACCGAAGACCAAAGGCAACTTGAGGAGGACAGGGTTTATTTCACTCACAGTTCCATACAACAGCTCATCATCAAAAGCAGTGAGGGCAGGAACCCGGAAGCAGGAGCTGATGCAGAGCCCAGGGAGGGTGCTGCTTACTGACTAGCTCTCCATGGCTTGCTCAGCCTGCTTTCTTATAGAACCCAGAACCACCAGCCCAGGGATGGCACCACCCAGCCTAGGCTGAGCCCTCCCCCATCAATCACTAATTAAGAAAACGCCATACAGGTTTACCTACGGCCCAATCTAATGGAGACATTTTCTAAATTGAGGTTGGCTCCTCTCTGATGACTCTAGCATGTTGTTGTTGAAACTAAGTCTCACTACAGTCCTGGCTGTCCTGGAACTTGCTATGTAGACCAGAATAGGAGAGATCCTCCTGCCTCTGCTGCCAAGTGCTGGGACTAAAGGTATATGCCACCATGTCTGACCTCAAAAGGATATTTTGTAAAGAAGAGACCTGAGAATGCTGAGCACACTGTCACCTCAGCACGCTAGCACTCGGGAGTCAGGTGGGGGATCAGAATTTGAGGCCATCTTCAGCTACAGAGCAAATCTAAAGCCAACATGGGCAACAGGCTGCCTCAGATAGCAAAAGGAGAAGAGATCTAGGCACAGTGGCACACTCAGGAGGCCCAGGTAGGAGGATCTTTCTGTGTTCAAAGCCGACCTGTTTTACATAGTGAGCTCTTTTCTCTGTTTGCCTGTCTTTCTGTCTGTCTTTCTCTCTCTCTCTCTCTCTCTCTATATATATATATATGTGTGTGTGTGTGTGTGTGTGTGTGTGTGTGTGTGTGCGCGCGCGTGTGTGTGTGTGTATACATATATATGCTGGGCGGTGGCCATGCACACCCTTTTTTTGTTTGTTTGTTTGTTTGTTTTTTCAAGACAGTGTTTCTCTGTAGCTTTGGAGCCTGTCATGGAACTAGCTCTTGTCGACCAGGCTGGCCTCGAACTCAGAGAGATCTGCCTGCATCTGCCTCCCGAGTGCTGGGATTAAAGGTGTGCACCATGCATGCCTTTAATCCCAGCACCCAGCACGCGAGAGAAGCAGAGGCAGGTGGATCTCTGTGAGTTCAAGGCCAGCCTGGTCTACAGAGTGAGTTCCAGGATAGGCTCCAAAGCTACACAAAGAAACTGTCTCAAAAAAACAAAACAAAGGGCTGGAGAGATGGCTCAGAGGTTAAGAGCACTGACTGCTCTTCCAGAGGTCCTGAGTTCAATTCCCAGCAACCACATGGTGGCTCACAGCCATCTATAATGAGATCTGGTGTCCTCTTCTGGCAATGCAAGCATACATGGAAGGCATGTTGTATACATAATAATAAATAAATAAATCTTTAAAAAATTATGTCTTTAAAAAAAAACAAAAAAAAAAACTAAGGTGGAGGAGCTAGAGAAATGGCTCAGCTGTTTTTTGTTTGTTTGTTTGTTTTTTGGTTTTTTTCCATGATATTTATTGAGCTCTACATTTTTCTCTGCTCCCCTCCCTGCCTCTTCCCTCCCTCCTTCAACCCTCCCCTCAAGGTCCCCATGCTCCCAATTTATTCAGGAGATCTTGTCTTTTTATACTTTCTACTTCCCACATAGATTAGATCTATGTAAGTCTCTCTTAGTGTCCTCATTGTTGTCTAAGTTCTCTGGAATTGTGGTTTGTAAGCTGGTTTTCTTTGCCTTATGTTTAAAAACCACCTATGAGTGAGTACATGTGATAATTGTCTTTCTGTGTCTGGGTTACTTCACTCAAAATAATGCTTTCTAGTTCCACCCATTTTCCTGCAAAATTCAGGCTGTCGTTATTTTTTTCTGCTGTGTAGTACTCCATTGTGTAAATGTACCACATTTTTTTTATCCATTCGTCGATCAAGGGGCATTTAGGTTGTTTCCAGTTTCTGGCTATGACAAATAAAGCTGCTATGAACATAGTTGAGCACATGTCCTTGTGGCACGATTGAGCATCCTTTGGATATATACCCAAAAGTGGTATAACTGGGTCTTGAGGAAGGTTGTTTCCTAATTTTCTGAGAAATCGCCACACTGACATCCATAGGGGTTGTACCAGCTTGCATTCCCACCAGCAATGCAAAAGTATTCCCTTTTCTCCACAGCCTCTCCAGCATAAGCTGTCATCAGTGTTTTGGATCTTGGAGAAATGGCTCAGCTGTTAAGATCATTGACTGCTCTTGGAGAGGACCCAGATTCAGTTTCCAGTACCTAAATGGCAGCTCACAACCATCTATAACTCCAGTTCCTGGGAATCTGACACTCTCTTCTGACCTCCGTGGGTGCCAGACAAGCATGTGGTACACTCCTAAAGGAACAAACAAACAACAACAAATAAGAAAAAAAAAAAAAAAACACTGCCTGACTGTGAGGCCATGTTTTTTAAAAAAAAAAAACTGTCGCCAGGTTTAGTGTCACACACCTATCACCCCAACAATCGGGAGGCAGAAGAAGGAGGAGCAGT
The DNA here is from genome assembly GCA_004026605.1 of Ondatra zibethicus. NCBI lineage: Eukaryota > Metazoa > Chordata > Mammalia > Rodentia > Cricetidae > Ondatra > Ondatra zibethicus. The sequence continues at coordinate 52,146 of PVIU01009727.1, forward strand.
AGTTCAAGGCCAGCCTCAGCTACACAGAGAGCTAGCTTAAGGCCAGCCTGGGGTATATAAGACCCTGTCTCAATAAACAAAAACAATTTTCTTTGGGCAGTGGAAGGTTTGAAACATTGACAGACACCATCTAAAATAAAGAAGTGTTAAACACTTTATGCTGAATGAGAGAAGACATCTTTCCCATGACATTCTAGAATAAGGATGGTTAATGTTCCAGAGAACTCAGATCAGCAGCTGCCTTTGCAAGTGATGGTGCCTGGTGGGGTATCCCGGTGGCAGGAAACCGAACATGATTGTGGGGACTTGACTTCTGCCCCTTTTAGTACATATGACATTTAAGAATGGAAAGTGGGGACCAGCAAGATAGATAGCTCAGCATTTAAAGGCACTTGCCACAAAGTATAACATCTCCAAGACCCACAGGGTGAAAGGAGAATGGAAACTCCTGCAGGTTTTCATCTGACCACCACACATGCATGGTGACACAGACAAGTTTTTAAAAATGTAAAAGTGCCAAGCAGTGGCAGAGCACGCCTTTAATCCCTCTACTCAGGACTTGGAGGCAGAAGCAGGTGGATCTCTGAGTTCGAGGCCAGCCTGGTCTACAGACTGAGTTTCAGAACAGCCAGGGCTATGCAGGGAAACCTTGTCTTGGGAAACAAACAAATAGAAAAAAACAAACAATCAAAAAAGTAAAAGAAATAGTTAAAATGGAAAATGCTTAAAATAGAGAAAGGGAAGAGGGTGTGACTTTGTGGTAGAGCACTTGCCTAGCAAGTGAGGCTCAGGACCTCCAGCCCCAGCTGCTGCAGAGAAAGAAAGTGAGAAAAAAAGACAGAGGGAAGTAACTGTAAAAGCGTCTGTTAGAATAGCCTGTCACTTCGTAGACCGTGGGAGGAAGCAAAGAGCTAGGCGCAGTGTACAAATAGCTCAGAACTTCCAGGTCATTCATGACTATATAACCAGTTTCAGGAAAGCCTGGGCTACATGAAAACATCTCAGAAACTTAAATAGAGCTGGGTGATGGTGACACACACCTTTAATCCCAGCACTTGGAAGGCAGAGGCAGGTGGATCTCTGAGTTGTAAGCCAACCTGGTCTACAGAGCAAGTTCCAGGACAGCCAGAGCTACACAGAGAAAGTCTGTCAAAACAAACAAAACAAAACACACACACACACAAAAGAAAACTTAAATAGGGGTTAGAGAGATGGCTCCACTTAGCACTTACTCTTGCAGAGAGCACTTCAGATCCTTACACCCATGTTGGACAACTCACAACCACCTGTAACTCCAGATCCAGTGGATCTAATGTTCTCTTCTTTTGGACTTTGAGGGCACTGAACTCAAAGGGACAACTACAAATACAGATAAAATTATAATAAAACAAATATTATTATGAGACTAATTAAATAAGGAGCTAGAGAAATGACTCAGCAGTGTGTGTGTGTGTGTGTGTGTATGTGTGTGTGTAGACTGCCATGGCCAGCAGAGCAATGTTCTTTTTTTTTTAATTAATTAGTTCAAGACAGGGTTTCTCTGTGTAGCTTTGAAGTCTGTCCTGGAACTAGCTCTTGTAGACCAGGCTGGCCTTGGGTTCACAGAGATCCGCCTGCCTCTGCCTCCCAGGTGCTGGGATTAAAGGCGTGTGCCACCTCCCCCTGGCTAAAGATAGGTATTATAGATTGACAAGCTCTTGATAAGGGTCTGGCGGAGGATCGAGTGTGGTGCTGGCCAGGCCACACAGTTATCACCATGATTACCAGGCTATTAACCATGCCCACTCCCAGCGCTCTGGGCAGATAACAGGGTAAGCATCCTTTCCTTTGCAGGAACAACTCCCAGTGTTTAACATTCTAGGTTCCCCTAGTGCTCATCTGGAAGCACAAAGACTTCTGTGCCTCCTAGTCACCCCCCACTTTTTTTTTTTAATTTTTAAAGAGAAAATTGTGGCTGTAGTAGAGACCAAGGTTTAATGCACTGCCTGTATGACTAGGCTATTATTAGGAAATAATATTATTAGGAAAGCATAACAGAATTCCCAGGACAGCTAACAGGGCTAAGGAAGGGGAAAGCCATCATAACCATAGTGGCCATTCGAAGGTCACTTGAGAAATTTTGCTTACCTTTTTATTTGAATCATTAATTTAACCATAAAAAGTATGAGAAAAATAAAACTGACACATTAAGGCAACACATGCCAGGAAATTATTGACAACCAATATTGTGCATGAGCAACAAATACTCTATAGAAGCTCTATTTTGTAAAATTGTGGTTCTCAGGGACTGGAGAGATGGCTCAGCAGTTAAAAGCACTGCTGCTTTTCCAGAGGACCTGGGTTCAATTCCCAGCTCCCACATGATAGCTCATAACCATCTATAACTCCAGTTCCAGGGACTCTCACACCTTCACACCAATGTACATAAAATAAAGTTAAGTAAGCTAATTTTTATTATTTATTTAATTTTTTTATATTTATTTATTATGTATACAGTGTTCTGTCTGCATGTATGCCTGCAGGCCAGAAGAGGGCACCAGATCTCATTACTGGTGGTGGTAAGTAACCATGTGGTTGCTGGGAATTGAACTCAGGACATCTGGAAGAGCAGTCAGTGCTCTTAACCGCTGAGCCATCTCTCCAGCCCAGTAAGCTAATTTTTAAAACGTGGTTCTCGGTTTACCCATCTCTTGACTAATTTCTGCTGTTTTCACTGTAGTGCCAATAGTTTTACTAACCATTCAGGCCACTTTTGAAACCTCTCTGTATTCCAGTAATCATTTCTGGTCCTGAAATTATAAAACCCTAAAAACAGCCCTTAGCCTGGCAAACCAACATTGTACTGTCTCTTACTACTGGCATGCCTTTTATCCTCCCTGACAAAAGCATTTAGTTTATTATTCTTAATCTATTTTTGTTTTATGATCATTCATGCTCTGTGTGCATGTATGCCTGTGTGAAGGTGTCAGATGCCCTGGAACTGGAGTTACAGACAGCTGTGAGCTGCCATGAGTGTGCTGAGAATTGAACCCAGGCACTCTGGAAGAGCTGCCAGAGCTCTTAACCACAGAGCCATCTCTCCAACCTCCAAAAGGCATTTATTTAGAGTCTATGTTGACAAACTTGGAATTAACATGTAATATAGTTAGTAAACGTAACAACATCATTTTTGGGTCATTCGTATTATGTCCTTGTTGTCTCTCCCCAAGTCATCGGCTTGGTTTCTCTCTTGGAGCATCTCCTCTTGATGGGTTTATCGTCTACCTTCAGACTCTTCATTTGTCTGGCGGTCTCTGGGATGCTATCCTGGTTAGATGCATTGCAGTAGGAGCCATCTGGGTCTTCATTCATTTACTGGAAAAATACAAGCATACTCTCACCCTGGTCTTAGAACATCTGGCCCTTCCCATCAATTAGTTTCTAGATCTTCCCATTTAGCATATATTTTATGCTTGTGTACCTTTTAGGGCAAAATGCTTTGTGGCAGCAGAAAACGTATCCTTTTTTGTTTGTTTGCTTTTAGAGACAGGGCTTCTGTGTGTATCCCTGGATGTCCTGGAACTCTCTCTGTAGACCAGACTAGCATCCAACTCACAGAGGTTCTCCTGCCTCTGCTTCCCAAGTGCTGGAAGTAAAGGTGCTCACCACCACCTCCAGGACAGAAGCCTTATCCTTTAAAGTGAAAATATTGAAAGTTAGCATGGCTAGACCTCTGCACCTCCCACACTACTCCGTAGAGGACCCAAGTTTGACTCCTAGCACCCACATAGGTGGTGCAAAAATGCCTACAGCCTTAGCTCCTCTGAATTCAAGGCTCTCTCTGGCCTCCCCAGGCTCCCACACACTTCGCATGCACACAGACAAGTAGTGTCTTTCCAGAATAGATGAAAAGTGAAGGGGGAGTTAATATCTTTTTATTTTATGTGCATAAACATTTGTCTGCATATTTGTCTGTGCATCTTGTACACTCCTCCTGTCTGTGGATGTCATCGAAAGAGGGCATTGGATCCTGGAACTGGAATCACAGAATGTTGTGAGCCAACATGTGGGTGCTAGGTCCTTTGGAAGAGCTTTAACTTCTGAACCATGCCTCTTGTCATGACAGCTGGGGTTTTTTTGTTTGTTTGTTTGTTTTTTGTTTTTTTGGTTTTTTCGAGACAGGGTTTCTCTGTAGCTTTGGAGCCTGTCCCAGAACTAGCTCTTGTAGACCAGGCTGGCCTCAAACTCATGGAAACCAGCCTGCCTCTGCCTCCCGAGTGCTGGGATTAAAGGTGTGAGCCACCACTGCTTGGCAAGGACAGATTTTTATATGAAGTCTCTTTTTGTTTTCATTTATTTTACATATCAACCAGTTTCCCCTTTCTCCTCTCCTCCTGTTCCTGTCCTGTGTGAAATCTTTATATCAACTTCCCAGTATAGAGAAAGAACTCAGAGAGGTTAGGCAATTTCCCCATTGCCACACAGTGAGCATGGGGAGGAACAAGGCCTTGAATCCCAGGAAGCGGGACTGTGAAGCCCATATCCTCTCAAAGATTGTACAGCAGATTCCTGGGCATATTTTTGTCAAATTATATATTTAGTCCTTTGGTCCCGTATAGCATTGGGGGTGGCAGGGGATGAGGAGAAAGTGAGTTTGGTAAGACATCACATGTGGGCATACATTTGTATGGAAATAACGTGAACAAATGATAGTTTTCAGAGAGACGGGCTGGGCATGGTGGTGGCACACACCTTTGATCTCCAGGGCTCTACACAGAAACCTTGTCTCTAAGAAAAAAAAAAGATATAGTTTTTTATTTCATCTTTTCCAGAGCACAACTGTAATCCTAGCACTTGGGAGTGAGTAGGTGTCTCTGACAAGGCTTCCCTGGCTAACATAAGGCGTTCCAGGTCCTGAGTTCATTTCCCAGCAACCACATGGTGGCTCACTACCATCCATATAATGAGATCTGGTGCCCTCTTCTGCCCTGCAGGTGTACATGCAGACAGAACACTGAATACATAATAAATAAATAAATCCTAAAAAATAAATAAATAAAAGGAGTTCCAGGCCAGCCAGTGGGATGGAGTGAGACCACAAGAACATGTGGGTGCAGCTGGGCAGTGGTGGTGCACACCTTTAATCCCAGCACTGGGGAGGCAGAGGCCGGCGGATCTCTGTGAGTTTGAAGCCAGCCTGGTCTACAAGAGCTAGTTCCAGGACAGGCTCAAAAGCTACAGAGAAACCTAGTCTCAAGAAAACCAAAAACCAAAAAACAACAAACAAAAACACCTGGGTTAACTACTGACATCCTGGCTGGCCAACCAGCTCCAAGGATCCACCATGTTTCTACCATGCCTGGCTTTTTCTGTGGGTGTTCAGGAAGGTTCTCAGGCTTTACCCACCAAGCATTCTCCTCATTCCTCTACCTCAAAAGTCTTCAAATAATGGTGAGGTGGGCTAAACAGGTAAAGAAAGTTGCTTAAGGCAGCCAGCACGTTTGATCCCTGAGACCCACCTGGTGGGAGGAGAGAACCACCTGCTACAAGTTGCCCTGTGATTTTCCCAGATGTTGCCCTGGCACAGGAACCACCCCCAATAGGTAAATAAAAGAAAAAAATGTAAATACTTTAAAATAGATATTGAAATTCAATAAGTACAATATGTACAAGCATAGGCTGTCTTTTCAGCACTCAGGAGGTAGAAACTGGTATATCAGGAGTTCAAGGCCAGTCTGGGGTACAGGAGACCACAACTTAAAACCATCAAGAACACTCATGGTTACTAGCCTGGTGGGCACAGGGAAGCACAGAGGAGAGCCCTGCCCAGGACACAGGGTGGGTGGGGGTCAGAGGCACTTCTCCACAGGGAAACCTGAGACAAAGAAAGACGCAAAGAAAGCAAGATGGTGAATCTCAAACTAGGGCAACAGGCTGAGGTGCCTATTTAACATATCAAAGAGGACTTGGCCTCCGGATCTCCCAGCATCCCTCAGTCTCTACCTGAGTATGGCTTGCATACCCACCCTCTACGCCTAACTCTCAGGTCCAGCGGCTGGGCTGCCCTTTCTCCAGAGGCTCTTTCCTATATAATCCAGACATTTTGGTTAGAATATTTTACAATGAAGGGACAGGGCCAGGAAGGGGAGGATAGTCCCTAAGTCTAGGGCCCTTATAGAGTGAAACCCTGTGCCCGAGGCCAGCAGGAAACTGACCATTCAGGGTTGGGGCCACAGAAGGTATAAGAGATGGCAGGCCATCATCACGGTGAGTGAGTCAGATTTCTCAGAGGAGAGGAAAAGGGAAGGAGGGTGATGAGTAGAAGCTGGGGCCTGGGGGAGGACAAGATATTTGGGACAAACTGGGACAAAGCCACCAACTCTGGGGGGGATGGTGATGGCTACCGAGCCAGAGTGGGCTGGGCTGGGCCAGGCTGGGCTGGGTTTGCTGAGACAAGACAGAGAGCTAGTCTGTTCTCTGCTCCTGCTGAAGCTCTCGGTTTCATGAATTTTTTAGCTAAATAGGCCCTGAGTTTCAGATTCCAGGGCAGGGCGCTGGGCCCAGGCCTCTGGGTTCCATTTACCCTGTGAAAGCGTCTCAGGCCCCAGGAGACTATCGCTGGCTTTGTGCCATGCATATTTAAGTCTGGAGGCCAATTCCAGATGCACTCCCTCCTTAGGAGGCATCTACCTTTCTTTAAAATTATATTTGAGCCGGGCGGTGGTGGTGCACTCCTTTAATCCCAGCACTCGGGAGGCAGAGGCAGGTGGATCTTTGTGAGTTCGAGGCCGGCCTGGTCTACAAGAGCTAGTTCCAGGACAGGCTCCAAAGCTACAGGGAAACCCTGTCTCGAAAAACCAAAAATAAATAAATAAAATAAATTATATTTGATTTTTGTTTTGTGTATGTGTGTGGAGGTCAAAGGACAAGCTACAAGAGTCACTTCTCTTCCATTAATCATGTGGGACCTGGCGATTAGATTGGGGTCCTGAGTCAAGTGTCTGAGTCATTTCACTGGCCACCTCCCCACAAACACACCTTATTTTTTATTCCTGTTTTTTGTGTGTTTGTTTGTTTTCGAAACAGGGTTTCTCTGTAGCTTTGGAGCCTGTCCTGGCACTAGCTCTGTAGACCAGGCTGGCTTCAAACTCACAGAGATCCACCTGCCTCTGCTTCCTGTTCTGTTTGGTTTTAGTCATGGTAATACTATGTAGCCCTGGCTGGCCTGGAACTCACTATGGAGATCTGCCTATCTCTGCAGGGAGATAGAGTACTGGGATTAAAAGCTTGTGCCACCAGCTGGGCTCCCCACCTTGTATTTTTGAAAGTGTGTGTGTGTGTGTGTGTGTGTGTGTGTGTGTGTGCACTTTGTCTCACAGTGGCCAGGCTAGGCTGGCAGGGCAGTGGTCAGTGAGCCTCAGGGATCTGTACCCTCCCTCCCCAGCCGGGATGAGGTTAGCCCAGGTTGCCCTGAGTCAGCTGATGATCAGGAAGGACCCATTTCCGTGAGCAGAGGCTACCCTAAAACCTTAAGGCTGGAGCTCAGTTGGTAGAGCATGGGCCTAGCAAGCAAGAAGCCCTGGACTCCATCCCCAGCACCATAGAATTGGGCATGATTGTGCATTACTGTGATTTCCCCCCCACTACTACTTCTTCTTCCTCTTATTCCTCCTCCTCTTCCTCTCTCCCCCTCCTCCCCCTTCTCCCCTCTATGCCCTCCTCCTTCTTTTTCTTGTGTCAGGGTTTCTCTGTGTAATAGTCCTGGCTGTCCTGGAACTCACTGTGTAGACCAGGCTGGTCCAGAACTCACAGAGATCCCCCTGCCTCTGCCTTGGGGGTGCTGGGATTAAAGGCGTGCGCCACCCTGCCTCAGGAATTCCCTTAGAGAGTGGAAATTGTAGTAGCTGGTAGAGTGCTTGTTTAGCATACACAAAACCCTGGGTTCTATGCCCACCACGGCACCCCCATGCTCCCACTCCCCACCCCATCAATGGACTGTGGTAGGATGTGTCCATCGTCCTTTCACTTGGAAGGTGGAGCAGTCTCAACAGGAGTTCAAGGTGATTCTTGGCCATATAGAAAGGCCTGGGTTACATAGGTCTTTAAAAAAAGGTGTATGTGTGACTATCTGTCGGTAATTATAGCAAGCCTGAAGATGGTGCAGCTATTAGGAAGGGTGTAGTGAAACTGTTGGGAGTTTAACGTTAGCCTGGGCTTTATATGGAGACTCCCATCAAAAACTTTTTTTTTTTTTGAGACAGAGTTTCTCTGTAATTTTGGAGCCTGTCCTGGAACTAGCTCTTGTAGACCAGGCTGACCTCGAACTCACAGAGATCCTCCTATCTCTGCCTCCCGAGTGCTGGGATTAAAGACTAAAGACGTGTGCCACCACCCATCAAAAACATTTTAAGGGCTGAGAGTGTAACCAGTGGTACAGCACTTGCCTTGTTCACGCCAAGGTGGGACTTCCGCCCCACAGGACAGTAAAAACAACTAGAACAACAGAATTGTGACTAAGTAACCTGGCTACGTGGCCTTCAGACAGTCTGAGCTGGGATTCCTTCGCGGTGCTGGCTGAATAACAGGTGCTCTGCCTCTGCCTTAGGACAATCCGCGGGGCGGTTCTCGCAGCTGCTCTCTGAGTCCTCCGGATTCCCGGCCTGATAAAGGACTGCGACTGGCTGGCTAGCAGGCGGGGTGGGGGCCTAGGGGAGGGAAGAAGGGGGGTGGCTGCGGCAACGAGGCCCAAGCGGGCTGTGTCGCCCCCTGACGGCCGTTCAGGAAACGTTTCTTCCCTGGTAGAGCATCACGCCGCTGGCTCCGGAAAGGTTTGAGGTGGTTCCCTTTCTCCCCACTCTGGGAAACTGTAGTCCAGCATTTGGAAGGTAGAGACAGGATGATCTTGTGTTTAAGGCCAGCCTGGGCTATTAAATAAATAAATGAAGTTAGAAAACATAAAACAAAATCAGGCGTGGTAGCTCGTGACCTTATCTCAAGACTTGTAAAACTGAGGCCGGTCTGAACCGCAGAATGACTCCTCGGTTATCTCAACCTTCCTTCTAGAATTAGAAATATTACAAAAAACAGGTCAGGCGTGGTGGCACCTTTAATCCCAGCACTGGGAAGGCAGACACGAGTGGATTTAGTGCCAGTCTAGTCTACAGAGTTCCAGGACAGCCAGGGCTACACAGAGAAACCCTGTTTCTGGGGGAAAACAAACAAAACAAAGTAGTAAAATGTGTAGTGTATGGGGCTGGAGAGATGGTTCAACAGTTAAGAGCACTGGCTGCTCTTCCAGAGGACCTGTGTCAATTCCCAGCAACTCACAACTGTCTGTAACTCCAGTTCCAGGCGACCTGACGCCCTCACACAGACATACAGGCACATAAAATGCAAACAAATACATTATTAATGTATAGTACGAGTGAGTGAGAAGGACTAACATTACTGAACATCTGTCTAGTGGTGGCACTGGGGCACCAACAGAAACTGTTCATGCCTCTGTGAGGGCTAAGTCCTGTAGAGATTGGTCTTTGTGGGTCAGAGAACAAGGTCCATAGATACATGAGCAGGTTAACACCCTAGTGGCTGGACCGATGCTTGTATGTATGGGTGGGTTGATGGATGCTGATGTGTATGGATGTGTGTGGGAAGGGGTGATAAATGGATGGTAGTCACATCAATGGACACATGTCCGGGGAAGGGGGGGGTCTCACCATCCACCCAGGCATTCTTTTTTTTTTTTTAAATATTTTTTAATGATTTATTTAACTTTATTTTTTCTTAGCTCCATTTCCTAAAATATTTAACTTTATTTTATGTGCATTGGTGTGAGGGTGTCAGATCTCGTGGAACTGCATTTTCAGACAATTGTGAGCTGCTATGTGGGTGCTGAGAATTGAACCCGGGTCCTCTGGAAGAGCAGTCAATGCTCTTAACCGCTGAGCCATCTCTTCAATCCCCCACCCAGGCCTTCTTGATCACCAAAAGAAAATCAGAAAAGAAAGAAAGAAAGAAAGAAAGAAAGAAAGAAAGGAAGGAAGGAAGGAAGAAGGGAAGAAAGAAAATCACACAGAGCAGCTGTCACACCTCAAGCTCCGCCTTTCCCAGCACCAGAAGCAGTCTCAGTGTTGCTGCCGACCACGCCGTTCACCTGGCGGCCTCCCCTTTAAGACGCGCTCACCTGACGGCCTCCCCTTTAAGACGCGCTCACCTGGCGGCTCACCTGGGTGAGGGCGCTTCCGCAGGAAGAAGGAAGCTGCGCTGTTGCCTCTCCCTCTCGCTCCCGCCTCTCAGCTTCAGCGGCTGCCACCATGTCGGCCTCGGCAGTCTTCATTCTGGACGTCAAGGGCAAGGTGAGGTAGGGCACAAGGGATCGAGGGACCCCGGGAGAGGCAGCGGTCGCAGGACCCGGAGCTGGGGACTCGCCCTCTCCAGCCAGCGTCTGCGGCAAGGGGCTTTACTTCTTGCCTTAGTGTTTCCCTATATGTAAAATGGGAATAAGAAAGATAGGTACCATATGAGCGCCCTGAACCAGTGAGCACAGCCCTTCTGCCAACCATAGAGTTCAATAAATTCGCACAGTGTAACTGTCTGGAGTGGAAGGCCCTCACTCTGTCCTTGCAAGCTGCCAGTCCCTTCTCCCGTGGCAATCATAGCAGTAGGTGAAAAAAGAGCCCTGTAATAAAATGATAAAATATAAGGTAATAAAATCGACAGGGCTGGGCGTATGCCTCAGTTGTGAGCTGGCTAGATTTGATCCCAGAACACGCGGAAACACCTGTAATTCCAGCACTCGGGAGGTGGAGGCAGAAGGCTCAGGAGACCAAGAGAATTTGAGGCTACCTGTGACACACTGCCTCAAAATCCAACAGCCACTGGCTTCCCAACCTTGGTGACCTGAGTTTCAGCCTTGAACCCAAGTAAGGGAAAAGGACATAACCATAAAGTTGTCCTCTGACCACATACACAGTAGCCATGGACCCACACTTTCTCACACATATCGTGCACATACAAAAAATAGTGCATGTGAAACCGGGCGTTGGTGGTACAGGCCTCGGGAGGCAGAGGCAGGTGGATTCTGTGAGTTCGAGGTCAGCCTGGTCTACGAAGCTAGTTCCAGGACAGCAAGGGCTACACAGAGAAACTTGTCTTGAAAAACAAAAACAAATAAGCAAAAAATAAAGACAGTGGAAGAAGCCATATGAAGTACTGTGTACCTGTCAACCTCGCTACTCTGGAAGCTGAGGCAGGAGGATGACCTGAGCTCGGGAGTTCAAGGCCAGCCTGGGCTACAACAGCAAGGCAAAACAAAGAAATAAAATACTCTTGAACAAGAACAGTTCATGGAGAGTGGCTCAGTTCAGCTTGTCTACTTTTTGTGGCCATGGTTTAAAACCTCTACTTTCTCAGTCTAGAAAATGGAGACAGTGACACCTGCCTCAAGACTGAGGAAGGGTCGGGGGAGAACTGTGGTTGGAATGTAAAATGAAAATGGAAAAAATACATTATATATAAAAAAAAAGACTGAGGCAGGCACTGAACCCCTTAGCAAAGGTTCCCCCTCTTCTGCAGTGGTGGGATGGAACCCGAGTTAACCACACAGCACCTCTAGGCCACGTTGTAATCCTCTTCTTACTTGTTTGGTTTTCAAGACAGGGTTCCTCTGTGTAGCCCTGGCTGCCTGGGAACTCTCTCTGTTGACCAGGCTGGCCTCGAGCTCAGAGATCCTCTAGATTAAAGATGTGCGCCACCGCTGCCTCGCGCTCTTCTTACTTGTCCTCCTACCATGTGGGTGCTGGGGACGACCCTCAGGCCATCAGACTTGGTGGCAAGCCCTCTTTACCCACTGTGCTCCGTCAGAGCCCCCTCTCTACTTTTTGCTTTGAGATGGTTGAGTTACCCAGGCCTGCTTCAGATTCACCCTGTAGCTTAGCCATCCTCCTGTCTCAGACTCCATAGTAGCTGGGACGGCAGGCCCTTGGTAAGGCCCAGCACATCCAGCCTCCCTGACTGATGATGGATTGACTTTTGCAGTGCTGAGGATGGACCCAAGGACTTCGTGTGTGGTAGGCTAGTTCTCTACTGCTGAGCTCTACTCAAGTCCCCATTCTTTGTCTTCTTTTCTGTTTTGAGGCAGAATCTCATGTAGCCCAGGTTGGCTTTGAACTTCTGTACAGCCAAAGATGGCCTTGCACTTCTGATCCTCCTGCTACCACCTCCCACTATCCCCAGCATAGCACTCATTAGTAGAAAGTTGTTTGAGCTTCATATGGACCCAGGATACTTTTAACTGTGGGTCTTGTGTACCCACTTAACAGGCACAGAAACTGAGGCATACAGAAGTGGAGCCTTACCTATGCCACTTTGGTAACAAATCTGTGGGAATTAGACACTGAGCGTGACATGGCAGCAAACACCTGTAATCTCAGCATTCAAGAAACCAAGGCAGGAAGGATTGAGAGTTTGAGACCAGCTGGGTCTCCATAGAAAAACTGTCTAATAAATAAAAGAGAAAGAAAGATAGGCTAAGGATGTAGTTTACTTGGTAGAGTTTATTTTTTGTTGTTGTTGTTGTTTTTCGAGACAGGGTTTCTCTGTAGCTTTGGAGCCTGTCCTGGAACTCTCTCTGTTGACCAGGCTGACCTCTAACTCACAGAGATCCGCCTGCCTCTGTCTCTAAAGTGCTGGGATTAAAGGTGTGCGCCACCACCTCCCGGCTGTTAGAGGGTTTGTAATCCTAGCTCTAGCTAGGCGGAAGCAGGAGCATCAGGACTTCACAGTCATCCTCAGTTACAAGCCTGGCCTGGGCTATGTGAGCTACTATCTCACCATCCCCTCCAGAAAACAAAATATAGGCCAGGTGTATATGGGAAAGAAGGAGGGTTAGAGAAAAGAGAATATGACATCCTAAGGCCCCTGTACCCTGGGTCTGGGTACTGGTGATGGCTGAGTCCTTTCTTCCTCCCCTTAGCCCCTGATTAGCCGAAACTACAAAGGTGATGTGCCCATGACGGAGATTGACCATTTCATGCCACTGCTTATGCAACGTGAGGAGGAGGGTGTGCTGGCCCCGCTGGTGAGCCATGGCCGAGTACACTTCTTGTGGATCAAACACAGCAACCTCTACTGCATCCACCCCATGCTGGGCAGGAGTGCCAAGAACTTGATCTAGAGGGCCATGTACTGAGACCAGTTTATGCAGTGCGTGGGGTAAGGGGTAGGAGAAATGGGGTGGGGGACTGCAGGGGACATGTAGCACCCCTCCCTCGAAAATGGCTCTTTTTCCTTAACCTTACTGTACCAGTGGTGGCCACCACGCTGAAGAACGCCAATGCCTCTCTGGTGTACTCCTTTCTGTACAAGACTGTGGAGGTAGGTACTGGCCTCTCATTGCTAGCTGGTCTGTCTGTCTACTTGTGCTCCCCCCTGTGACCATGCCCATTAAAGCCTTCTCTTTCCTCTCACTACTGGTTTAGGAAGAGTGGCCCCCAGATTTGAGTTTGGGGTCTAGTCCCATTTTCCTGCTGTTTCTGTGCCTGTAAACCTAACAGGAGTGCTGTTGTAATGGGAATGGAAGAAAGGGATACAAAAAGGGGGCCTTGGAGGTGAAGTAATACAGAGAAAGTGTCTCCCACAGAGGACAAGGTGTGGATAGAGTGGAGGCTAAGGGGTTTGAGCAGAACAAGGTTCAAATGAGGAGATGCAGGTTGAGCATAGTGTGCTCTGTGCTGGACATGCCCTGATGTTGGATGTTTCAGATGTTAGAACCTTTGTAGATGTGTAGTGAGGCATCCCGGGGATAGAGCAAAGACTTCAGGAAACGAGTTTGTGTTTCATGTATACATGTATACTTTATATACATCTGGAAGTTTGTTTTATTTTATTGGTTTTTCTTTTCAAGACAGGGTTTCTCTGTGCAACAGCTCTGACTGTTCTGGAACTTACTTTGTAGACCAGACTGGCCTTAAATTCACAGAAAACATCCTGCTGCTGCTTCCCTAGTGCTGGGATTAAAGGTGTGCATCATCACTGCCCAGCCGAAAATAATTTTTAAATTCTTTTTTTTTTTTTTTTTTTTTTTTTTAGGATTTATTTGCCGGGTGGTGGTGGCGCACGCCTTTAATCAGGAGGCAGAGGCAGGCGGATCTCTGTGAGTTCGAGGCCAGCCTGGTCTACAAGAGCTAGTTCCAGGACAGGCTCCAAAGCCACAGAGAAACCCTGTCTCGAAAAACCAAAAAAAAAAAAAAATTATTTATTACATATTGTGTTCTGCCTGCGTGTATGCCTACACACCAGAAGAGGGCACCAGATCTCATTACAGATGGTTGTGAGTCACCATGTGGTTGCTGGGAATTGAACTCATGACCTCTGGAAGAGATTTTAACCACTGAGCCATCTCTCCAGCCCCAATTTTTAAATTCTTTAAAATTTATTTTATTTGTATGGGTGTGCTAGCATGTAAGTCTGTGAACCACATGCCCAAGCATGCTGGAAGAGCATTGGATCCTTTGGGACTGGAGTTAAAAGATGGTTTGAGGTGCTATGTAGATGCTGAGACAAACCTGGGTCCTTGGAAGAGCAGCCAGTGCTTTGAATGGCTGAGCTAGCTCTGCAGCCTCTGAAAGGCCATCAATTTTTTATTTTTCCATATGGTGGTATCCAAGCCTTTAATCCCAGTACTTGGGAGGCAGAGGCTGGTAGATCTCTATGAATTTGAGACTAACCTGGTCTACACAGCAAGTTCCAGGACAACCAGGGCTATGAAGAGAAACCACACACACATACAAAAAAAAAAAGAGAGAGAGAGAAAGAAAGAAAAAGAAAAAAAAGATGTCTCCCCACCCTAGCAACCATTAATGGCCTATAGTTCCCCAGAAGTGGTGGTGTCTCTTATATCCCTCTCCATAATAGGATGCTGACTGCTCAGTTTAGTTCAGGTAGTCATGTCTGTATATTTATTTTTGAGACAGGCTCTCTTGCAGCCCAACTGACCTTGAACTTCCAGGCACAGGTGTACCTAGTTGATTTATATTGGGATGTTTTACATGTATTTAGTTAGTTCTTTGTGTGTGTGTATCTGTGCGCTGGCATGTGTGTGCACATGTGTATGAGGTATAGGTGTGGAGATCAGAAGACAGCTAACCTTCAGCACATGGGTTCCAGGGTCATCAGGTTTGGTAACCAGTGACTGCCTGCTAAGCCATCTGTCTCGTCTGTTTTGTTTTGTTGTTGGTTTTTCATGTGCTGGAGAATTACATCCATTTACTCTGTTTTATTCTCTTCCAGTTTGCATGCCCTCACTGGCCCTATACACCTGACAGATACACAGATTTATAAGATATACACTTTATTTAGGATTTATTTACTTTAAATTTTATGTATATGGGTATTTTGCTTGCTTGTGTGTCTATGTACTTCAGGGGTGCAGTGCCCACAGGGGCCTGAATGGAATGTTAGATCTCCTGGGACTGGAGTTTCAGAGCGTTGTGAGCTGCTGTCTTGGTGCTGGGCACTGAACATGGGACACAGTGCTTTTAACCCCTGAACGTCTCTCCAGCCCCAACTCTTTTTGTTTGTTTTGTTTTGTTTGTTAAGACAGGGTCTCTCTATTTAATCCTGGAACTTACTATATAGCCCAGGTTGGCCTTGAACTTAAAAAGACCCACTTGTCCCTGCCTCCTGAGTGCTGGGATTAAAGACATGAACCACCATACCTGGCCTCCACATTTTTTTTTTTAAGGAGAGCAAGATGGATCAGACCTCTTATTCTAGAGCTTTGAAGGCTACAGCAAGAGGATGGAAAGTTCATGCCCAACCTAGGTTCCATAGTCAGACTCTGTCTCAAAACAACAGTCTGGAGTGTTGGGGTGTAGCTCCTTAGTAGAGCCCCTGCAGAGAATCCCCAGGGAGGGGCTGGGGTGTTGCTCATTTGTAGAGTCCTGATCTAGAGCAAGGTGCTGGTTTCTTCCAATCCCTGTACCATACCCACACCCAGAAAACCCATTTTAACCCCCTCTAGCTGTCTGTCTAGATTCTTCAAGGTGTAGGTTTCCACTGCTGTCTCCCTCCCTCCCTGAACATGTTGGATATGATTGACCCCATCACCAGTGGCTATCACTTTTCCTCATTAAATTGCTTTGGGAGAGAGCCTGTCTCTTTGTTTGCAGCCCAGGCACATAGTAAATAGGTGGTTCATAATTGCTTACTGGCTGGCTGAGTGTGTTCCCTGGGACCCCACGCCCAGGTCTTCTGTGAGTATTTTAAGGAGCTGGAGGAGGAGAGCATCCGTGATAACTTTGTCATCGTGTACGAGCTGTTGGATGAACTCATGGACTTCGGCTTTCCACAGACCACAGACAGCAAGATCCTGCAGGAGTGAGTACGAGAAGGTGCTCTGTGACCGGGAGGCTGCTCTGAGGGGTCCCTGGCTGAGCTGCAGACCCTCACTGCTCTTCCCAATAGGTACATCACACAACAGGGCAACAAGCTGGAGACAGGCAAGTCTCGAGTGCCATCCACAGTCACCAATGCTGTGTCGTGGCGCTCCGAGGGGATCAAGTACAAGAAGAATGAGGTCTTCATTGACGTCATAGAGTCTGTTAACCTTCTGGTGAGCTTCTGTGCCTCATGTCCTGGGGGCAGGAGAGGGGACTCTGTACCTGTTGACACCCCATATTGGGATACCCCCTTTGCAGGTCAATGCTAATGGCAGTGTCTTGCTCAGCGAGATTGTGGGCACCATCAAGCTGAAGGTGTTTTTGTCTGGGATGCCAGAGCTGCGGCTGGGCCTCAATGACCGAGTGCTCTTTGAGCTTACTGGCCGTAAGATTGGGGGGGACCCTTCCCGGGGATGGGCTACTCCTAGACGGAGGCCAGTTCTAAGATAAGTGTTCACATGCTCTCTCATAATGGAGCCTTGCATCTCAGCAGCAAAGTTCACCTAGCAAATGCTTTCTTTGTTAATGAGAGCTGGCTGCTGACCAAGCCCATTTCTGGCCTTGACATTCTAGTGGGAGCAGACAGGTTAATAATATTTAAACATGTCACAGACAGAGTAATCCATGTTGTAATGTCAGCACTCTGGAGGCTGAGGCAAGAAGGTGAGGAGTTCAGTGTCATCTGGTTAGGGTAGCAAATGGGTTATAAGAAGTGGACAGAGACAAATGGTTGCCTCACTAAGAATTCCAAGGGGGCCTAATCAACAAGTTCCAGGCCAAAAGAGAAATGCTGTCTCAGGAAAAAAAAAACAAAAACAAAAACAAAAAAATAAGGTGGATGTCACCTGAGGAAAGACACCTGGTATTGTCCTCCAGTGTCCATATATACATGTACACATGCATACAAATGCACACACACACACACTGTAAAATAAAACCAAAGAAACAAAAGCCAAGTTGAGCCAATCATAGTGTTACATAAGAGTAATCCCAGAACTTGGGAGATAGAAGCTACTTAGTGAATGGTGAAGCTATTCTGGGGTACATAAAACCCTGTCTCAAAAGATCATACCAAGCACACCTTTAATACCAGCACTCAGGAGGGAGAGGCAGGCTGATCTCTGAGTTCAAGGCCAGCCTGGTCTACAGAGTGAGTTCCAGATCAACCAGGGCTCCACAGACAAATCCTGTCTTGAAGAAAACCCAAACCAACCAACCAACCAACCAAACAAACAAACAAAAAACAGGCATTGGAGGCTGGAGAGATGGCTCAGCAGTTAAGAGCACTGTCTGCTTTTCCAGGAGACCCAGCACCCACATGGCAGCTCACAACTGTAACTCCAAGATCTGACACCCTCACACAGACATACATGCAGGCAAAATGCCAATGCACATAAAATATAAATAAACAAATAAATAAAAAAGCAGGCATAGAAGCCAGGCGGTAGTGGCGCATGCCTTTAATCCCTTTAATGTACGAGGCGGAGCGGTGGATCTTTGTAAATTCCAGGCCAGCTTGGTCTACATAGCAAGATCCAGGACAGCCACGATTACGTGGTGAAACCCTTTCCCCAAAACGAATCAAATACAAAGTGTGCATAGTGGTGTTTATCTGCTCTGTGACACTGGAGGAGATCCCCAGAGTGCTCTGACCAGCCCTGCTTGCTAGTTTGTGAGTTCCAGGTTGAATGAGACACTTGTGTCAAAAGATAAGACAGTGGGCTAGAGAGAAGGCTGAGCAGGGAAGTCACTTGGCCACAAATGCAGTAACCCACACAGAAAAACCCAGAAGCGCTGGTGTACATCTGAAATCTCAGCATTCCTTTTAAAGGTCTATTTATTATTTATTTATTCATAAATTCATTAATTTATTTATTGGTTTTTCGAGACAGGGTTTCTTTTTGTTGTTGTTGAGTGGAGCCTGTCCTGGAACTTGCTCTGTAGACCAGGCTGGCCTCAAACTCACAGAGATCCACCTGCCTCTGCCTCTGCCTCCTGAGTGCTGGAATTAAAGGTGTGTATTACCATTGTCCAACTCCTTGTAAAGATTTTATTTACATGTTTATTCATTTATTATGTGTATGGGTATTTTTCCTGTATGTGCACTATGTCTATGCAGTACCCACAGAGGCCAGAAGAGGGTGTCAGATCCCCTGGGACCTGAGTAATTACCTACATGTCAACCCCCATTAAGGTGCTGGGAATTGAACCTAGATCCTCTATAAGAGCAGCCAGTGCTCTTTTCCCCTGAGCCATCTTTCCAGCCCCATGAAGTCTAAGCACTTCTGTACGCAGTAGACGCTGAGACAGGAGGATCTTCCAGAAGCTCATAGGCTAGCTAGACTGGATGGCGTGAGCCTTGACAAGGTGGGAAGGAAGAAGCATGGCAGCCACACATCTATGCTCACACATCAGACACATCCACAGCAATCTGTTAAACATAAAAAGGGCCGTGGCTCAGTAACTGAAGACACTTGCCAGCAAACCTGACCATCTGAGTTCTATCCCCAGGACCCACATGGTGGAATGAGAGAGCTGACTTCTACAGGCTGTCTTCTGACCTCCACTTTCACTGGGGCACGCATGCCCCACCTCCCAAGTAAATAAATAAATGTAATAATAATTTAGGGAAGAAGTTAGGAAGTGATTAACCTCTGATTTCCATATGTACACATGAATTTGTATAATACATACATACACACAATATACTCACAGTACAAAGGAAAAATTAGGGACTGGAGAGGCCTCCCAGTGTCTGAGGACATTTCTTGCTCCTATAAAGGATCTGAGCTCAGTTCCCAGCACCTACTTCAGGTGGTTTACAACCATTTATAACCCCAGCTCCAGGAGCTCTGACACCATGTTTGACCTCTGTGAGCACCGAACATGCTTGCACATGCAATCATTCAGACACACAAACCTCCATTTAATTAAAAGTACTAAAATATGTGCTGGGCCTGGTGGCTCATGTGTTTAATCCTAGCACTTGGGATGAAGAGGTGGGCAGATCTCTGTGATTTGGAAGCCAGCCTGGTCTACATATGGAATTTTAGGACAACCAAGGCTATGTTAGACCCTGTCTCAAAAAAACAAAAATTAAAAAAAAATCCTGCTAAACTTTTTAGAAAAATGAAATGAAATAGAAAACACGGTTGGGGTGGGAGCCAGACTCTGGCTTCTGTTTCAGGCCCCCACCACTACCACTCAGCCCAGGCCCTGGACCTCTGCAAACCTGGAGAAGGTAGCAGCCAGTAGGAATGGTGGGGTGGAGCACACTCCTCAGCCCCAGGGTCACTCTGCTTGCTCCACTCCGAGTTTCAGGGAGCAAGAATAAGTCTGTGGAACTGGAAGATGTGAAATTCCACCAGTGTGTGAGGCTTTCACGCTTTGACAATGACCGAACCATCTCCTTCATTCCCCCGGATGGGGACTTTGAACTCATGTCTTATCGCCTAAGTACCCAGGTGAGATGGGGTCCAGCCTGACACAAAGGAGATGGCAGGCAGTGGATCAAGGGCTGGCGTCAGAATCTCTGCATACTGCCTTCTCTGCCTGCAGGTCAAACCCCTGATCTGGATCGAGTCAGTCATTGAGAAATTCTCCCACAGCCGAGTGGAGATCATGGTCAAGGTGAGGTCTAAGAGAAGTCTTCTCCACACAGGTGCCATGGCCCCTTCTGACCAGTGAGGCTCCTTGCTGGGTGTTTGGGGTTTCTGCTTTTTTTTAAAAAAAATATTTATTTATTTACTATTTATTTATTTATTTATTTATTATGTGTACAATATTCTGTCTGTGTGTATGCCTACAGGCCAGAAGAGGGCACCAGACCGCATTAAAGATGGTTGTGAGCCACCATATGGTTGCTGGGAATTGAACTCAGGACCTTTGGAAGAGCAGGCAATGCTCTTAACATCTGAGCTTTCTCTCCAGCCCCTTTTCTCTAGGATTTATTATGTATAGAGTGTTTTGCCCGCATACCAGAAGAGGGCGCCAGATCTCATTATAGATGGTTGTGAGCCACCATGTGGTTGCTGGGAATTGAACTCAGATCCTCTGGAAGAGCATCCAGACCTCTTAACCACTGAGCCATCTCTCCAGCCCCTTCTGCTTTTTTTTTTTTTTTTAACTCTTTTTTCCTTAACTTTATGTGTGTGTGTTTTGCCTGCATGTGTGTCTGATATGCAAGACTTGCCTGCCTGGTGCCCACAGAGACTAGATGAGGGCACTGGATCCACTGAAACTGGAGTTATGGATGGTTGTGAGCCTCCACGTGGGTTCTGAGACTCAAAGTGGAGTCCTCTAGAAGAGCAGCTAATGTTCTTAACCCCTGAGCCATCTCTTCAGATCTTTGCAAGATCTCACTGTGTAACCCTGGATGAATTCTCTGTGTAGACAAGAACAACCTCAAACTCAGGAATCTGCTTGCCTCTACCTCCCAAGGGCTGGGTCTAGAGATGAATGATCTTCTCAGCCCTTATTTATTTGTTTAAATTTTGTTTTTATTTTATGTGAATGGGTGTCTTAGTTAGAGTTTCTATTGCTGTGAAGAGACATCATGACCACAGTAACTTTTTTTTAACCACAGTAACTCTTACAAAGGAAAACATTTAATTGGGGTGGCTTACAGTTTAGAGGTTTAGTCCATTATTGTCATAGTGGGACATGGCATTGTGTCTGCAGACATGGTGCTGAAACTAAGAGTCCTACATCTTGATCCACAGGCAACAGTAAATGATTTGAGACACTGGGCATGGACTGAGTATATATGAGACCTCAAAGCCTGCTTCCACAGTGACACACTTTCTCTAAGACCACACCTACTCCAGCAAAGCCATACTTCCTAATAGTGCCACTCCCTATGAGTTTTATTTATTTATTTGTTTGTTTGTTTGTTTGTTTTTCTAGACAGGGTTTCTCTGTAGCTTTGGAGCCTGTCCTGGAACTAGCTCTTGTAAACCAGGCTGGCCTCGCACTCAGAGATCCACCTGCCTCTGTCTCCTTAGTGCTGGGATTAAAGGCATGTGCCACCACCACCTGGCTATTTTTTTCTTTCTTGAGACAAGTTTTCTTTGTGTAGCTTTGGAGCCTGTCCTGGAATTCACTGTGTAGAACAGGCTAGCCTCGGACTCACAGAGATCTGCCTGCATCTGCCTTCAAAGTGCTAGAATTAAAGGCGCACCACCACTGCCCAGGTAGTTTTTTCTTTCTTTCTTTCTTCTTTCCTTTTCCTTTTCTTTTTTTCCCCTTGATATTTATTGAGCTCTACATTTTTCTCTGCTCCCCTCCCTGCCTCTTCCCTCCCTCCTTCAACCCTCCCCCAAGGTCCCCATGCTCCCAATTTATTCAGGAGATCTTGTCTTTTTATACTTTCTACTTCCCATGTAGATTAGATCTATGTAAGTCTCTCTTAGTGTCCGTATTGTTGTATAAATTCTCTGGAATTGTGGTTTGTAAGCTGGTTTTCTTTGCCTTATGTTTAAAAACCACCTATGAGTGAGTACATGTGATAACTGTCTTTCTGTGTCTGGGTTACCTCACTCAAAATAATGCTTTCTAGTTCCATCCATTTTCCTGCAAAATTCAGGCTCTCATTATTTTTTTCTGCTGTGTAGTGCTCCATTGTGTAAATGTACCACATTTTTTTTATCCATTCGTCGATCGAGGGGCATTTAGGTTGTTTCCAGATTCTGGCTATGACAAATAAAGCTGCTATGAACATAGTTGAGCACATGTCCTTGTGGCACGATTGAGCATCTTTTGGATATATACCCAAAAGTGGTATTACTGGGTCTTGAGGAAGGTTGTCTCCTAATTTTCTGAGAAATCGCCACACTGACATCCATAGGGGTTGTACCAGCTTGCATTCCCACCAGCAATGCAGAAGTGTTCCCTTTTCTCCACAGCCTCTCCAGCATAAGTTGTCATCAGTGTTTTTGATCTTGGCCATTCTTACAGGTGTAAGATGGAATCTCAGAGTTGTTTTGATTTGCATTTCTCTGATGACT